>WEIV01029025.1:4248-34424 GCA_013390005.1 Calyptomena viridis
ACAAAACAATAGTGAGTTTATGTACAGATTGCTAGGTTGTAGTTTTCCCATGAGATGTCATTCAACTGAGAACTAACTGCTGCAGCGTATTATGAATATCAAAGCTTAGACAAGCTTAAAAAGTAATTATGTAAATTCACAAATGACAAGTCTGCCAGTATTAAGTACTGATTAGAGCTGTTGTCTCAAGGACAGTCTAATCCAAGGATAGATCAAATCATGGTAGATATCCCTGAAGGCTATCACTATGCGGCTGCCATACTCTCGTACCCTTTCTGGTGATCTCTAAGTGTTGCTAGCAGAAACACATTGAATTTTTAGTTGTTACCTTATGTGTTAATGATTCAATAGTTACAGAAGAACTGTATAATACTAAATTTTTTTTTTTCAAAAATAATTTCTCACCACATAGGACTAATAGACTCTTCAGAGCAAGAAAAGCTAAGGTACAATTTGCCCATTTTTTAATTTTTTCCCAATGAAAAATACCATCTAGCGGTCATTTATATACTTTAACAAGGCACCAGTGTTTCGACTAGTGTAAGTATGACTCTTCAGCTGTATTCCTTTGTACTTCTAATGGCTTTTTTTATATGAAGAGACATAAATATTTTGTAACAGTTAAAATGCTATTTATTTTCTCCAACTATATTTCCTGTGTCAGGAGAGCTGTATTAGGGATACAAGCCCCAAAAGTCTATGCTTTTCATGTTGGTGGGTAGTCAGCTGTGGGAATGGTTGACCTCGGCCATCTGCCACATACCCACGTGGCTGCTCACTCACTACACTTTCCTGTGAGACAAGGAGGAAATAGGATGCAGGCAAAACACTCTCCCATCATGATGGTGACACTTTAATAGGGGAAGCAAAGGCTGTGCATGAAAGCAAAGCAAAAAACAGGAATTCATTCACTACCTGTCACTGGTGGGCAGATGTCCAAATGCTTCCTGGGAATCAGGATCGCAGCATGTGAAAAGGCAAATGTCATATCCCCCTCCTTTCTCTGAGCTTTTATTGGTGAGCGGAACACTATATGGCATAGAATATTCCTTTGATCAGTTAGTTGTCCTGACTAGGTGGCTTCTAGTGTCTTGCCCACCCTGAGTTTACTCACTGGGGAGACAGAATAGGAAAGAGGAAGCCTTGACACTGTAAGCTTTGTTCAGCAATGGCCAAAATACTACTGTGTTATCAGCACTGTTTTAGCCACAGTTTTGAACCAAGCACTGTGTGGGCTGCAATGAAGGACTTTGACTCATCCCAGCCAGACCCACTATACCAATATTTTACAAGGCTGAATCTCCTTTCTGACACTGTCCCTGAAACAGACCACAAAATCTCTTTTTTTCCTATGTAACTGTCATAAACTTATCAAGCCTCTTGGTCTCTTGAGTTAATTTACAGCAAATATCTAGCAGTAGTCAAAAATCCAGAGGTCTAAATAATGAGAAAAATTATTTAAGGAATGCAATGAATATAACTCTGCTTTCTCCTGAGAACACTGAATGTAAAACATAGTATTCTTTAAAGCATATATCGCTCGATAGTTGGCAATAGGTAAGGCAAACAAACTTCTTTTGGGATTTTGCAGTTTTTCAAATAATCTATGTTTGCTACTGGCAATTTTCAAGATTTGGGGTGTTTTTAGAACTAAACACTTTTCATGCAAGATAAGGCAGCAATATAGCAGATTTAAGGCTGTTACTTGCTTTTTCGTGTCACTTCCACAAATCTTAGGAGAAGATTACATCTAATCTTCCACTTCAAGGTCCAGCTGGGAGGGAGACTGATTACATAGTCCATCATGTAAAATGTCCTAAGTACCTTTCTGTGAATCAGTCTGCATAAAAAAAAAGCCAAATTATTACCTCTGTATATGTGAGGGAATCAAGCTAAATAAACTTCTTGTAATTTTGAACTCCACTGATGGGAATTCAAGATTATAGTTTCCTTTAATAAAATTATGCATAAAAGCAAATTACCTCATGTTGTATGGTGCTTTGAAGATGTAAGTAGGTATATACTTGTATCCTGATTATAATTAAATCACAGTGAAGGCACATAAAGCACTGGTGCAAACATGCTTTTTTGTCATCTGTTACTAGAACTTGGACATTGAAAAACAAATTTGGTGTTGGATCTGTGTGATATAACTCTGTTGACTTATTTGTCAATCCAATTATATCGCTGGCCAATGTGGCCTGTGTTTAAATTAATTTATGCAGAGAAAAAAATCCTGTTCTTCTGGACAAATTGGAGAAGAACTATTTCTGCAATAGTAAAGAAGACACAAAAACTCACTTACAATGAGAACCAGGACTTTCTCTCTTCATGCTCTGTCCCTGCTCACCATCAGCCTGAGTAACAGGTGACTCCCAACCTCTGAAAAGGAAATTTCTGTAGCACAATGCTGAAAGCTACAAAAAGGTGCATGACAAACTGTGGACCCCAAAATGCAGGGACCAAGTGAGGCAGCTGGGAAGTTACGTTTAACAGGGGGAAGCCAGTCAAGAAATTTGATATGACACTTGATGTGAGCTTGTTAGGAAATTATTTAATTTGTTTATTTTTGAGCAAATAAACAAAAAGTGCCAATGCAGGAAATCCTACATCCTGTTTATCAAAACTTGATAACTGAAGTTAAAATACTGCTTCCTTTTTTCCACTATAACACTAATGATGGTGAATAGCCGACAGCACATGCTGTTACTCAATTTCTTACTGAAACCATCCAGTATTACTTAATTATAAAGACTTATCGTGATCACTGAGTGGAAGGAATCACAGAAACATGGTTGAATGAGAAAAACACAGCCTAGGATGAGATGTGTTGCAGTGGTTTTACCAAAAGACATCAGACAGAGTTTGTTGCTGAGAATACAGAAGGGATTTCTGGAAGAAGACAATATAGCACTTGAAAAAAATTCTCTAAGTGGAAATGAGACTTCCATACAGTGGTTTGGTGAATAATTGAAGATTCTTAAAGAGAAAGATAAATAACATACACTTGGCTAAAATTAAGGGCAGTGACAAAGCACCAACATATTGAACAAGGAACATGATCAGGGTCTGTTATTTGGTTATCAATGTATTAGTTAAATGGTTGATTGCTTTACTTTTGGGGAATATTTTTAACCACTGACATGCCCAACCACCCAACTTTTGAAAAAGTAAGGTTCCAGTCTATTTAATTTTCCCTCTTATTTCTCTCTTGTTCAGAATCAAGTACTCTGAAGCCATTTGACTGAGTTATTAAGTACCAGGTTATATTTAAGAGAGTAGTATTTTTCCATCACAGCAGTTTATAAACTCTTGGTTGATTATAAGGTACAGAACTGATACAGCTGAGTCAACCAACCAAAATCTCTGTTACTGGATTCCCTCTGCTCTCACCACCAATTCTATTCATCAATGTCTTTACCGATAGGTAACATTTCAAGAATATTTTACAGTGGCTTTTGAAAGATTTCTAGCAAATTCAGTAGATAGAAGGAATAATATAAAGTTTGTATGAACTAGATAGTCCTGGGATGCTTCAGACACTCAGCAACCTAACCTGTCCATCCATTCTCAGACTGTGAAAGAAATTGGGTCCTGGAGTTTGGCATCTGTGTCACAATTTGTGGAACCCCACATTGCATGAGAAGTGCAGTCTGTATCACACTGAGCGAGCATTTCTGTGCCTGCCGCATAGGATTAGCACAAGGTAATGATGCCACCATTATCATATATCTCTAGAGATCTTTATTTTTTCTATTCCCGTAGGTAATGAATATTCATTAGTGTTAAAATTAATATTCATTAGAGTTAAACGATAGTGGGGGGAAGTGTTTTTCACTTTTTGAGAGTTCATTTATTTAGTTCATTCAAATTCTAAAACATAAGTGGTCAAATACCAGCACTAGAGCATTATGATTGCCTGCATTAGGAGGTTCAATGATATCAGTAGAAAGCAATTAGCTATCAATATTTTAAAAGCAAACAGAGACTGCAGGAGAGACAGTAATTAGTCTCTCACCATCCCTGCTGCACCATCAGAGCTAAACGTTTTTCGCGGTTGTGCAAGTCTTTCCTTTGGCCGGAAGGTGTCACTTTCTCACCAATGTTTGCAGGTCAGGGACGAGCCCGTGTCGGTCCCTGGAGCCCCGGTGTTCAGAGCCCGGCGACCCGGGAGCGGCAGCCGTTCGGATGCTCTGAGCACCGGGATGCCCCGAGCACCAGGGTTACAGCCGCCAACCTGACAAAGGCAAAGTGTTGTGCCCATCATTCTAATGCCTGATACGTTAAGGGATGTTACTGTTTTCTATCTGAAAATGAGGTAATATTCCTAAATTTCTACACCCATTTTAGTCAGTTTTCTTTCTGCCAGCATTTGGCAACACTCACATCACAGGAGGTAGGACTGCTTTCTGTACAAAGAATTAAGTTACCTAAGTTTTTTAATTATTTCGTTTCTTTTTAAACTACAAGAGATAGTATTGCTTCTGACAGCTAACATGACAGAGAAATATGAGTCCAAGGGCAGCAGTGTCACTGAGACGCGAGCGAGATGTTACAGAAGCACAACAGCAGAAGCGGATTCTCATATCTGACATTTTCTTTCCTAACATAGGGCACTTCACTCAGCTTCCCAGCTTAGACATGTATTTACCCTACTCTATCTGAATTTCATGGAGGGACAGAGAGAGAAGCTTTCAGTAGCAGCTTGGGGTTAAGATAGCCTCAAGGTTGTCCTCTGTGAAGCAGCCTGAGCTAAAGGACTTCTAGTTCAGCATCACAGTAAAATGGTGGAAGAGAGCACCAGGATGAATCTGGATCGTCTTTTCTTCTGTGGCCTTTTTAAACAAGGGAGAACAAGGATGCAAGGCTTGAAACATCAACTTATACCCTGGGAAGGCTCCACTTGTTTCCACAACTGTTTTCTAGCATCACAGATTTTATTTAAAAGAAACACTCTGTGAGTAGCAGATCTGGGCAAACACCCTTGCAAATGTTCTGGGGAGTAGCAGTTTTTAGATAATCACCTTCTGTACAGTCTTCACACACTCTCCCTGTCAGATCCTATTAAAATCACTGTGAATAACACTACTGTGTTATTCCAACATTATAACCCACTGTTGTCAACCATGTTAGTTTGTGACATACTGTGCTAATACAAAAGACATGACCTTCCAAAATGGAGTTAACAAAACATTAGGCAAGCATAATCATTCTATAAAAGCAGAAATATGCAGCATATATATGCAGAAAAATCACTACTTGATATGTTTTCATTTGTTATGATACATAACAACAAAACAGCTTCCTTTATTTCAATTTAGGAACAACATTCAAGTTCATTGAGTATGTTTGATCCTTTTCAATGTGATAAAGGGGATGGCAAATTCTTTCTCTATCTTATAGCTATATTAAAAGGATATCAGAGGGCTGTTGTAATTCACTGTTTATCTTAGATAATGCTTTATGGAGATCTTAAAAATTGTGAAAAAAATAAAAGGAAAGCATTGCTTTTATGCAGTATCTTAAAAATCAAATTCTCATTATTTTTCTGGAGAGAATCATGCAATACCTCAATCTTACTTTAGGGTATCCATTTTTTAAGGCACAATAGGTCAAATAAAAAAAATACCAGCAGTATCAAAATATCAATTTTGACCACACAGCATCCCACCAGGGAGGCTGTTAAACAAAAAAGGCAAACGCTCCTGAAGAGCTCACAGGAGCTTATTCCTTTCTAAGAAAGATAGCAGCTCCAAGGGGCTGCTTTGCAGCTGTCTGTGAGTTCATTGGAAAATATACTGTGTTACTCTGTATACAGTGCCTGCCTTGCTTTGCTGACAATTAGTGTAGCATTGTTATATCAGGTGAACTATATAAATTTTCTAGTGCATTGGCTAAGAATATGGTATTTGAAATAATCATTCAATCTATGTCATGTGAACAATATACATTTTCTACTGCATTGACTAAACATGTGTTATTATTGGAAATAAATCTTGATTATTTATCTTTATTTGAGCTTTTCTTTAGTATGCAATATCTCTAGTTCTGAAATATTAATGCATTTTTTTCTTAAATTTCCTTTCTGTGCTTTTTTCTCAGATCCTTGAGAGAAACCAAATTCCTTTCCTTTCTGAAGAACTTTAACACCAAGCCAAAATTTCTGAAATAATGAAGACATAACATGGTGCTTTTTTTTTTTTAATTCAACTTTCAACTTGGTTTGGGATGATAATCCTTGCTAAAGGTCAAAATATACTCTACTGGTGAAGAATCTAATGTCTTTGTAGCTAATATTGATGAATAGTGGAAAATTAAGAAAGCAAGCTAAAATTCACAAGAGGTTTATATTTTTAAAAAGAAATGTGTATTTATAAATTGAATATTGTAGGACCATACTTTGTTCTTAGATATGGAGTATGTCCATGTTTTGTTTCCATTAATTCCACTAAAACCCAGGTTTCCTCTGCCAAGTCTTATCTAGCTAAATAGATTGTTCATAGAGTAAGCTCTCTTACCTCCTGTTGGTCTCTCAAATATAATCAGATATTACTGCCTTTTATCATATGTCTACATGCGGATTTTGTTTTTCACTGATGATTAGGCCAGGCGGAGGTTAATGAGGAACTCAGTGTGCACAGACTGTGACCTTGCAAAGCTGTTTTATCCTGTAGCAGCTCACAGAAAACAGTCCTTTCTGGTTTGCAGTGAGTCATTAATTTTAGCTGACAGACCTGAAGGCAGCATAGACATTAATGTGCAGCCTGCAAGCCACCTCTCTCTGCTGACCTAAACAGTGAAATAATTTTAATTTCTACTGTCTTCTCCAATTTACTAGCAGTTCAGAAAAACTCCTACACATCCCCGGAGACCTCTTTTCAAAACGACCTGAAACTTACAAATTACAAATAGTATCAAATCTTACAGCAGTATGTTTGTAAGGGACTCGCAGCTGTCCAGCCTAATATGCAGGAACAGTAATTAATATTTTATATTATACATCAGCAATTAAAGAGGGAAATATCAAATTGGCAATAATTTATTGAAGAGAAGCTGAAGTTACTCACAGGCTTGAGGGGTTTTTTTTGTACTGTTGGTTCTCCATCAAGAAATAGAAATTGAACAATGATTAAAGGACTTTCACCGTCATTCTGTCATTGGCATCACTTTCACTTATAAGTCCTGATGTCTTTTATTCTCTCCCTTAGTGTCCTACCAGGTATCATATTATCTGTTCAAAAGCTTTAATAAAATTACAACATTAATATGCATGAGACTCATTTCAGGGAGCACTGACAGCTGCAAGTGTACATTGGTTATGCCACAGAATTGATAGCTTTCTCAATCCAAATGAATCTGAAAAGAGTGAGCTGTGACAGGAAGTTGAAATATCAGAAGATGACATTATTTTCTGATTGCAGAATTGAAGAAGCAAGATGAGCTGATAGATTATTTCATTAAAAAGGGTTCAGATAGAATACTTCTAATTATCCAGATCAAGTTGTTTGTCTATGTTTAAGTGGTTTATACTTCCATTTCGCCATTATCTTTTCCAGTCTTTGAAAAATGGAGTTTTGTCTCCATGGGAAATCTCATATTATTTCAGTGTATATTAGGGCAGTAAGAACAGAGATGTCCTGTTACAAGTCAAGAAGGAGAATTAGACTGTGGATAGTGTCAATTCCCAAGGGCAGAGGTTGCTTTTTCCTAATTTTCTTCTGCCAAAATTAAACAGATTAACTTAGTTTATATGGATGTCTGTGTTCATCTCATGGACAGTTCTTGCAGTGTTGTATTTTGAATATGGCAGCAGCAAGTTTCCAGGTACCACAGTCATCAGTATTTCCCAGTACAAATCTTAATATGCCCTATGGAGGTGGTTCCTAACTCACCATGATGAATTTTTCTGTAAATTTCTTTGAGGCATGTAACAAAAAAAAGGAGACATTCCAACATCCAGTGCCAGGCAAACGAAGCCCTCCTGTACAGTTAAGCTGATTGCCCCTTCGTAAAGGCAGCAGAAGCAGTGACACCTGCTGTTGTGCAGTGAAGATATGCTGAGACACGACAGAAGTGAGGATAACCATGAGGATAAGCTGTGTTCTGATCGTTTGCTTATGATTTCTCTGTCCCTCACCACCGTGGCTGGGGCTGGGTAGAAGGCTCATAAAAGACTTGGGAGAAGGAAAAGATGAGCTCTGACTTGAAAGATGATATATAGAGTTGTCTGCTTCTCCATGCAAGGAGATGAAAATGATGATAGAAACAAGTCAAAGGAGTCTGCATATACTCTAGTCCTACAATGAGTAATGGTGTTCTTAACCTTAACCTTGATAGAAAAAGTTCGTTTTATGCTTTTAAAGCTTGTCTGTAATACACATCTTTCTTTCTTAGGGAGCTCAGAACATAAAGATATACTGTATTATTCTCAGTGTGAATCTGAGGTTTTGGAGTGCCTGAAAATCTTAGTCCAGGCTTCTGACAGTGTTCAAGGACTAAGACTGCAATATTGTAACATAGAGTGCCATACACGGGGAGTTAAATTTGTCCTGAGAAGGGATTCAGCCAGTTTACAAATGAAAAAAAACATGGAAGGGAGCCTGAGACTCTGGGCTGAAATAGTTCCTGAAGTTAGGCAGAGTGCAGGCTGATGTTCTGGCTCTGATGGCTGCTGCAAATGGGATGGTCACACCTCCCTCTTTCTGATGTGACATTTCCTGACCCACTGAGACTTCTGTGAGCTCTTAGAAAACCTGGTGAGAGATGTAATACAGTAAAAAAAGAATAAATCGGTTTCTTTTTGCAGGGTTAGTTTTCCAAAGTGTGAACTGACTCACAAGGTCACTGGTCTCCAAAGTGGGATGTGTGGAAAGTCCTGGTTTCCAAGTTTGAGAGAAAAATATTTTTTGTATTGTTAATAAAAGAGATTTTAAAAATTGATCTCAAAATTTGTCTTAATCTCATTCTTTTTTATATCTGTTTTTGTGCATGCTTTATAGCGTACATAATAGTACAGCAGTGAATGTATATAACTTACTAAAGATAAATATATAGGAGAGTGTGCTCAAAAAATTTTTAACGATAGGATGTGTGATCAAAAAGGTTTGGAGACTGCTGCATTAGGGAAATAGTTAATGAAAATCAGGTGAATGAGGGTGCAGCCCATGGGGAGGTTTTGGCACTCCTCTTAACAGTAGCTGGCTAGGAGACAGCTTAGCTATCAAATCAGTCTTCAGTTGTGAAAGCCACTTCCTCTTCTCACTAGTGAGGTTAACAGAATGAAAAGAAAAAAGAAGTCACATATGTGGCGTTGACTTTTGAAATTACAGACTCCTCAGAGGCAATAATTTGCAGAATAGCTTGATAGGCTTGTGGGAAAAACAACCTCTTAAGTTGTTCTAGCATAAATACAACAGATAAATCAAAGATTTTAATAGTATTTATGTAAATGAGCTTTCAAATACACCTTTATTTTCAAATTAATGATATTTTTTTCATTTCAAGCTTTCAGACATCAGATCACATGTACGTATTTGAGCATTATTGTTCTCTCCTCTCTGGCCTTGATCTACTACACTCAGAGTGCCAACTATAGTTACAGGATCAGATATCTAATTTAAAATGGACAATGGAACAATGCTTACCAATGTTTTCCTCCTGAGTTATATTTAATACCTGGACTGAAGGAATCACCATACACACTGCAGTTTTACAAAGACATAGTAACATAAAAAGCTACTTGCTGGCTTCACAGCATTTTACAAATGTAATTTTCTGTCTTAATAATACAGCTGGAATTGAAAATATTAGGCAAATAATTTTGTGGAAGGATAAAGCTGAAAAAAGACTCAGACCTACATAACTATCTAGCAAAGCCTAAGAAAGAATACGATTAGTTGCATGGAAAGAAAAGAGATTTTTCTGTATAGTGGGAAACCAGCACCTGTATTTCGATTTGTACATAATCTAGTTCTTGCTAGTCTTACAGATAAGTTAAAATGCACCCCATTAATTTCTGAATCTTGGAAGAAATCATTTCTAATGGCAAGCGCTATTTGAGCTGTATTTGCTAGATGAGATGTTCTCATTATATTTCAATGTTTGCTGCAGTAACTCCAAAGTAACTCCAAAGGGCAGTTTTAAAGACATTACTGTCAGCATCTATGCTTCATAGGCAAGTGACCTGGCAAAGAGAGGAGCACATGCTGCTAAAGGGATTTTTCAGTTAAGAGACCTCAAATTAATTGTGCTGGCAGCTCCTGCATCAGCTAGAGAAGTATGCCCACTTTATGGGTCAACAGTCCAAAAAAATTCTGCAACCTTTAGAAGGCCATCATCATCCAAGATGTCCCTGATGAAAGACTATGATGCTAATCTCAGTTTTTATGGTTTTTTCATTTTGGCAATAGCTTACAGAAAGTAAAGACAGAGAAACTAAAATGACAAACTAAAATCACCAGAGTGCTGATCCCAAGGACTGCATAGATTAACGGTCCATCTAATCCATTATACATGCTCTAATACCTGGCTGTAGTGGATGCCTAAGGAGGAGAATTAGAACAGAATGAGTATATAGTAGTTTTAACAAATGCCCTTATAAACTTAAAAAACCTGCAGGTCTAGGGCTTACTGGCAGAGTGCAATGTCTGTGTACTAATAGCTGGCAGGGGATTTTCTTCCTGTTTCTTTGGTCATAAACTTCTTGAATCCATGCAAACTTTCTCTGTCCATAGCAGCTCACAGTGGTGAAGCCCCATATTTTAACTGAACCTTATGCAAAAGATCACCTTATTTGATTTGTTTTCAGCCTTTCCACAATAGCTGTATTCAATCACAGAATCACAGAATATGCTGAGTTGGAAGGGACCCACAATGGTCATTGAGTCCAACTCTTGGCCCTGCACAGGACACCCCAAGAACCACACTATGTGCCTGAGAGCATCATTCAAATGCATATCGAACTCTGTCAGGCTTAGTGCCATGACCACTTCCCTGAGGAGCCTGTTCCAGTGCCCAACCACCCTCTGAATGAAGAGCTTTTTCCTAATAGCTAACCTAAATTTCCCTTGACACAACTTCAGGCCATTCCCTTTGGGTTCTATCACTGGGTGACCACAGAAAAGAGATTTGTGTCCTCTCCCCCTCATGAGGAAGCTGTAGACTCTCATGAGCTCTCTCTTCAGTATCCCCTTCTCCAGGCAGAACAGACCAAGTGATCTCAGCTGCTCCTCATACGACTTCACCTCAACCCCTTCACCATCTTCATTGCCCTCCTTTGGATGCTCTCTAATAGCTTAATTTTTATTAGCATGTACCTTTAAAAATGAAATGTACTCATTCTCACACAATTCACTCTCATGACTTCACAAACCCACCATATGCTCTTCATAGGCTGGAGAGTTTTAGGCTATTTAGCTGTTCCTGATATACCCATTCTGGATTTCTAACAATAGGAAGTATTTACACTGTGGTTCCTCAATGCAGAAGTGACTGGCAGTAGAACTTGCTGGAGACCTGTATGTGAAACTTAAATTATGAGTGGCCCAAAGGAAGAAAATACAAAACAACTATTTGTAGTCTCTTTCAGTATCAAAATTATGGCCACTGTAGGCAATTGCAGTTGAGCTTTCAAACTTCTTGAAACAAGAAGTTGAACTTCTTGAAACAAGCTTTCGCAGATGGCAAAAGCTTTTGCAGGATCTGTAGCAGCTGAACAAATATTTGTCCAAGAAAAACACAACAAGATACTACATCTGAAACAGATCTCTAGTTATGAACATTGAGAATATGCCCCAGGGAATTTCTACCCAGTATTCATTCTCTTTCTCCTTTGCTTTCCTCAGTATTTTCTAGGATTTACTGCTTTGTCAGAGGAAAAAGATGCTAGGACAGAAAGCTATACTTGTATCTTCAGTGGTTATTTGTCTGTCTGATTCTCTCAAACAGTTATTTCTGTTTAGAAATAAATACCTTTTGATAACCCGTATTGCAGGGTTATGGGCTCTTTGGGGTCTCAAATAATTTAGAAGGACTCATACAAGTTTACTAAATAGTGATTAACTTTGACTGTAATTCTCTTGCATTAATAAACTAAAATAAACTGAAAAAAGACAACGTACTGATAACCTTATCAAGACCATTAAAGGTCAGGGCCTAATGAATCATAATTTTCTTGCTTATTTGTGAGAATGATAGGCAAAATCATAAATAAAATTAAAATAATAACAAAGCTAATAAATTGCAGACTATTCTATCTCCAGTGTACATTGTCTCTTACCAAGTTTATCCCAATAGGAGGGGTATCTTCCCGGCCTAGAAGGGATTATGTCAGAGGTCTTTATTTATATATGCTTAATGAGTCATTAGGAGACCACATAGTTCTTACACTGAATAAAAGTTAGTAGAGAAAGTATATAATAAGGATTGTAAACATAACCCTTTACTCTTCTTTTTCATCTTTTTTGTTCAAATTTTGGTTTAGTTCATTATAGTATGAAGGCTAGAATAATACACTTTACAAGGGAGACAACATTTTTATGCTCTTTGCAAGAACAACAAAATAATGTCAAACCTTCAATTTATCTTTTCTTATAGTTTTGCAACTAGGACAGTAAATTGTTTAGACATTTGTATTTTTTCTGTCTCTCTTTTAGAACTACTGTGTGACTCAAGCTCAAAACCAGAAGCAAGCTACTTCAAATCAAAGACCTATTTAAAAGCTGATGAGTTATAGAAACTGAGTCATACTTTTTGTCTTGTTTTCTGAGAGGCAAATTGAGTGTGCTATGAATATGCCTGGTAGTTCTGCAGAACTAGATATTTTAATAGGGCTCTCCTATTATGTACTATTTTATTGGGAAGTATAAGATGATGAGGTAAGAAATCTTGGAGAAAGATTACTGATGGTTTAATGTCCTTGCAAAGACAATTAAAATCTTAGCATGAAAACATGGAATGAGAGGGCCACTTCAGAAAGAAGTTTAACTAAATGACAGTCAAATAAATTGTTTCATAACAAGTAAAGAATTCTCTTTTCTTCCTCTTTCTCAATGGTAAGCAGTACGTGTGAGCACAGCCTTTATTTATTTTACTCAGAGATAAAAATATAACATGTAATGCAATTTATATTGAAAGGGTTTGTCTGATAGAAGACAAGATACATTTACTTTGAAATTATTCGCATTAATAGCTTGATATATAATAGCAAATCAAAATAACTTGATTTGTACTGGATAGATTAATGCTCAAATGTATATGTGCTGAAGTTTCTCCTAAAGGCAACAATACTTAAATAGATTGTGAAAGTTGAGGATTTTCTCTGGAAAAAAACATAACTAGAAATATTTCTGAAATACAGAAGAACTGTATGACCTTTGGAAATGGAGTAACATAAATGTTATAATATAAAGTGTGAAGACAAGCACATAGGTACTGAAAGATCTGTGATGTAAGAAAGAGAGGAAAGATGTCAGGTCAAGTGACAATAAAGCTGTAGAAAAGCCAGAGATCAACTCTGAATAGATACATTCAAGAGAACTAAGAGAGTATGACCTTTTGAAGAAAAAAAAAAAAGAAAAAAATCCTCACATAGTCCCATGAGTATTCTGAAATACTTACCTAAAATACTAACTAAGCTTTGATCACAGATTTACATGGTTTCTTGATTATACTTTATCTCACAGTCATATTTACTAAAGATACAGATCTTTTTAAGTTCTTTTGAAGTAAATGAAAAAAATCTCCCAAAACTATGCTAAAAAATGTCACATATTATGACAAGCAATTAGTACTGGAGGCAGACTCAGTAAGAGAAGCATTTATTGCAGATACAATTGTGTTATATAAGAAAATAATCAAGTTAAAAACATGTATTTTATAAGTGCACAAATTGTTTTACAGGTACATTTGTCCGTTGCATTCCTAACTCCCTTTTTGTAGCTTTTTATTTACACACAAAGGACAAACCGATATATATTTAAATCTATCTATCTATGTTGTTCTATATCACTGGAATAATATTTTGCTAATCCACTCAGCCATCTTGCTGGGGACAAGGTTGACTTCTAAACTATTTCATTAAGACATCAATAGATTATGTAACTCTGAATTCAAGATTCCTTAGCAAGTCAAAGCAATTCCCAAATCCCAGAGAATAAATTTTAACTTTTGCATGTACAAGGAATGAAAACATGACATGTCAGTGCACACACACATACAAGCAGACACAGACACAAATCACCAGCAGATCTCTAATTCAGTCAGCAAAACTATGCTGATTTACTCATGAAAATGTAAAAGACACATGAAAATGTAAAAATTCATTGCCTCTGTACAGACGACAAAACCCCAAGCATGCACTGTGCACTGGGTATTTTCCAAGCTTCCTGCTGGAAAGATAGGGAGGGTAAATGATTCAATCTAATTTATGAAATAGTGTGGTAATATTTATTCACAATGTATGCTTGTAAGTACAGTACTCTAAAGTTATATGCTATACAGACAGATATGGGTGACTGCCTGATTCCTCCAAAGCAGCTTCTTCTGTATAACACAGACCAGAGTAACAGAATAATTTGTGAGAGACCACAAATCTTCCTGCAAGTATTTCAGGGGTCCATAATGAATCACGTAAAGAGCTGCCACTGATCCCTAGTATCATTCCATGTTGTAGTGTGTAATTAATATGTATCTCTATATTATGTATTTCTGTATTATATAGTTCTGTTACCCCCTGAAGTTGGAATGTTCTGTTAACCCCCCTGCCCTTCTCCAAATAGTTTGTCCCCTCCCTTCTCATTGGTTAAACTCCCCTATAATCTGCACACAGGAAGTAGTTTGGGCTTTCCTTGGTTGCTTCCTTAAGCTTAGGACCCTCTGGGGGCATGTTGCCCCCAGAGAGAAATAAACTTAAAATATTCTCAACCAAGAAGAGCTGCCCACTCCTCTTTGTCTTCCATTTACTGGCCCAACCCTCGAGGGCTAGCAAAAGGGCACACACAGCGCTGCAGCCCTTTAAGCACCTCTGAGTTGGACCTCCTGAACACGGAGGCTTTTCGCCTAGAGGTGATCTGTGTGCCCAGAGGCAGACCAAGCCCAGACTGAAGAAGGAGCTGGGGCTTGCTGAGGGGGCGGCGATAATTAAATTTCCTCTATACTACTGAACTCACAGAATGTAAAAGCAACCAAAGTGGAGAGCCCATTGGGCAGTGGGCATGGGCAAAGAGCAGTTGACATGCTGTTAGAAGATCCCTTCACTGCCTTTTGTCCATGGAAATGATCATTGACTGATGAGGGGCCATCCAAGGATGGTTCATCTGCAATTCCCCACTATCATCCAGATGGCCAGCACCAGCAGTCTTTGACAAACCACATTCCATGCTCCTGTGCATGACCAGCACATGTGTCTCTGCCCTATTTTAAGCTAGAATCCTCAGAAGCAAGCCGATTCAAACAGTCTCAAGACTGTTATTCATTTAGTAAAGCAAGGTTGCTAGACATAAACAATTGAGGTTTAACTTTTTTTTTTAACTAAAAAGTTTGGAAGCATTTGTGACTATGTGCTGAGGACTAGGTGTTTTTATTTGCAGTGCAACTTTCCCACATTTAAATTATGGTAGATTAATTAACTATTATGTGCAAGTTTTGTATCTACGCCTAAATATGTATCCCTCTTTGCATTATGCTTACTTAAACAACTTCTGGGAACACTTTAGAAAGTGATGGAATAACCATTCCAAGCACATAAAGAACAAGAAGCTGATCAGAACTCGTCAGCATGGATTCACAAAGAAGAAATCATACTTTCCCAATCTGATAACCTATGATGAAATGTCTGAGTTAGTAGAAGTGTGAAAGTAGTGGATATTTCCTACTTGACTACCTAGACTTCATCAAGGTTTTTAACACTGTATCCTGTAAAATCCTCACAGAAGAGCTGTTGATGTATGGATTAGGTGAGCAGACAGCAAGGTGAGTTGAACACTACCTGAATGGATAGACCCAGAGGAGTGTGATCAGGTGCATGAGATTTAGTTGGAGGCCAGTAACCAGAAGTGTATGTACCTCAGGGGTTCACACTGGGTCATTCAAAATCTTCATCCAGGACCTGGATGAAGGATAAGAGGATACCCACAGCAAGGCTTTTGATGACACAGAACTGGGAGACATGTCTGATACAACATAGTGTTGGGGTACCATCCAGAGAGACCTCAACAGGCTGGAGAAATGGGTTGACAGAAATCTCAAGAAATCCAACAAAAAGCAGTGCAAAGGCCTCCAGCAAAGGGGGAACAATGCCCGGTGTATATGGTAGGGGCCTAACAGCTAGAAAGTACCTGAGGATCCTGATGGACACAAAGGTGAGCAGAAGCAATATTCAAGCAATGTTTGAACAGGAGAACAAGCAAAGTCACTTTACCTTACTGACTTGTAAGAAACCACACAGGGGAAGATGAAAGAGAAAGTCTTAAGGTATTGAAAGGAAGCTGCCATTAAAATCTAACTTTTTATGAGCTTTGCAGAGAGCAAAGGATCCTATTGGAGGAAGCCTATGTGCTTCAGTCACACAATAGTACTTTCCCGCTCAGTGACCTGTGTGTTACAAAGAAAAAGTGTGAAGTGTCATGTTCAGAGAATTAAGTCAGTGGATATACAGGTTAAGGAACATTACTACTGTAGTCTCTAGAGAATCAAATGGGAATACCTTTTTTCTGTGTTTTTGTTTGTTTATGTTTTTCTGGGCTTTTGTTTTGTTTTGTTGTTAAGATGGTTCTAGGGGTGTAGACCATTCTTTCTTCATTGCTGTTTTCATGTTTCACCCTGTTTCTCCTCTGAGAGTAACCTCAGTTTTGTTCTCTGATTGACTGTAAGTAAGCTGGATAAGATCTGATTTAATTTGTTCAAAACCATTAGCTGTATGCAGATTATATATTAAAAGTTTGCCCTTTCCCAATTAAAACTGAAACAGATTTAGAAACAGAAACTATTTCTAGAGAAAAATCAGCTTAGGTACTTGGTCAGTGCCTGAGACTTGATCTTGGTTATTTCTAACAATTGTGGTGATACTTTACATCCTAAAACAATGTGAAAGTTTTAGACACCTATCATAGCAGTGTAGAATTTGTTTTCTTGGGCAGGAAAAGAAAGGTGTTTTGTTAAGGGGTGTTGCCGCTTCCTAAACAAATGAATACTCACACAGACACCTGGGGGCAGTAAGCCTTCACTATCTGTCTTTCTAACTTATGTTTCTTTTCTCAAAGAAAGACAAAGAAAACTTAAAAATTAAAGGAATAAGTTACCCATAGTCATTTTACATATAGATATAGATATAGAGCTGTCTGCAATCCCATAAACAGAATCACAGAATCACAGCATCAGTTAGGTTGGAAAAGACCTCCAAGACCATCAAGTCCAACCTCTGACCTAACACCACCTTGTCAACTAGACGATAGCACTCGGTGCCACATCCAGTCTCTTCTTAAATATCTCTGGGGATGGTGACTCCACCACCTCCCTGAGCTGTCCATTCCAATGCCTAATCATTCTCTCTGTAAAGAACTTCCTCCTAATGTCTAACCTAAAGCTCCCCTGGTATAGCTTAAGACTATGCCCTTTTGTCCTACAACTAGTTGCCTGAAAGAAGAGGCCTACAGGGAAGCTGGAAAGGGACTCTTGGTCAGGAACTGTAGTGATAGAACAAAAGAGAATGGGTGCAAATTGAAAGAGGGGAGAGTTAGATCAGATATTAGAAAGAAATTCTTTAGTGGTGAGGTGAAGGTGGTGAGGACTGGAACAGGTTGCCCAGGGAGGTTATGGATGACTCAACCCTGGCAGTGTTCAAGGCCAGGTTGGATAAGGCCTTGAGAAACTTGGTCTAGGGGGAGGTGTCTTTTCCTGTGGTAGGGGGATTGGAACTAGATAATCTTTAAGGTCCGTTCCAAGCCTTTAACGTTCTATGATTCTGTGAGCTTTATATCGTTGTTAAAACACATACAGCATTCTCATTGTTTGTAATAACTCTACTGAAGGTAGATATAAAACTTTTATACATTCCTTAATGCCATTGAAATGGTTTCAGGTAGTTCAAATAATTTAGTGACAATCATAAGATCTACAAGATATTACTTCCTGTTCCTTTAAATGTTACCTAACCTATTCTTCATTTTAACCTTACTGATAGACATATGCCATAATTTTTTTCAACAGCCCAAATTCTCACTGAATTTCTAGGAATCGTTATGTGTGTATTTCCCCTCCCCCCCCCACCCCCCCCCGCCCCTGAAACAACAGATTTGCTTTTTTGGTATACACTTTATATTCCTTCCAAATTATCTGTATCCTTGATTCTCACACTTCTGATATTTTGATCAAGTTTGTACAGTCATTGATTATATTGTTAGCCTTGAGATAACGCAATTAACCACCTAAGAAGATGGAATTTTAAGTCCTTGCCATTAATTAAGACATAACCAAATACAAATAATTAGATAATTAACATCACTCACTAATATGGATTTATAGACATTCTCAGTTGCAGCACTTCCATAGAATAGTAGAGGAATGAGAATCATAGAACTGTAGAATAGTTTAGGTTGGAAGGGACCTTCAGAGGTCATGTGGTCCAACTCCTTTGCAATCAGCCAGAACATCCTCAACTAGATCAGGCTGCTCAGAGCCTAATTCAGCCTGACCTTAAATGTTTCCAGGATTGGGGCATCTACCACCTCTTTGAGCAACCTGTTCCAGTGTTTCACCACCCTCACTGAAAAAAATTCCTCCTTATGTCTAGTCTAAATCTACTTTTAGTTTAAAATCATTATGCCTTGTCCTGTTGCAACAGACCCTGCTAAAAATCATGCCCCCATCTTTCTTATCAGCCCTCTTTAAGTATTGAAAGGCTGCAGTGAGGTCTCCCTGGAGCCTTCTCTTCTCCAGGCTGAACAATTCTAACTCTCTTAGCCTTTCCTCCCAGGAGAAGTGCTCCAGCCCTCTGATCATTTTTTTGGCCCTCCTCTGCACTCACTCCAAAGGTCCATATCTTTCCTGTATTGGCGGGCCAAGAGGGGGATGCAGAGCTCCAGGGGGAGGGTCATGAGAGCAGAGTAGAGGGGGAGAATCACCTTGCTTGACCTGCTGCCCATGCTTATTTTGATGCAGGTGAGAAGAGATAATGATAAATGAAACTTAGAAAGAAAGAAGAAAGATTAAGGTCAATTCATCACTGAAGAGTTGACCAAACTCATCTGAATGAGGCCCTGAGCAACAAACAGTAAAATGAGGATGTAAGTCTTGATGTAAACAACATAAGCTTACTCTTTATGCAAGGCACTGGCCACTGCCAGCCTGGGTAACAGTTCTGCAAAAGTCTCCAGAGCTCTGGAAAACAGTGAGTGGCAGAGGAGCCACTGTGAGGCTGCCAGAAGCAAGGGTCAGCAATATGCAATGCTGTAGGAACAGGAGCACAGGAGATGGAAAGACATGATGATCCCCTTCAATTCCACACGTCGTAGACCACATGTAGATACTATGTCCTCTGGTTTGGTGACTCCAGTTCAGGAAATACAGTACCAGACTTAAGTTATCCCAGCAGAGGCCCACCAGGATGCTGAGGGAATGACAGCACCTGCTCCACAAGGAGAGCCTGAGGACTGGGACTAGTTCTGCCTGGAGATGAAAGGCTTTGGTGGAACTTCAAAGCAGCCGCCTCCTACCTAACACCTTGCATGTTGGGAAGACAAGGCCAATCTCTCAACATGACAGACATTGGACGTACATTGAAACAAGACAGGTTCGGACTGGACATGAAGGAGAACTTTTTTCCACATGAAGAGAGACCAGAGTGGCACAGGTTGCCCAAAGAGGCTGTGCAGTCTGCCTCCTTGGAAGTTTTCAAGACCAGACATGAAAAAAATCCCTGAGCCACATAGTCTGGCCTACTCAGTGATGCTGCTTTGAGTAGAAAGTTGCACTGGGGACCTTCTGGTGTCCTTTCCAACCTAAATTTTCCTATGAGCCTATGATTACTCCTTTCTTTCGACATTGCTTTTTTGCCTATCCAGATTGGCCCTTGCCCTTCCTCCCACCTTCAAGCCTTCCCCAAGATATCTTTGTGTTTGAGCATCACTAATTTTCACAAGCACCTGAACAATATCCTTCCATAACATTTGTGCAATGCCAAATGCTCTTGCCCCCCATCCTGCAAAGTCTCCCTCAGCCCTGGAGGCAGTAACCCCTGTTAGCCTGCAATATCCCTGCACAGATTTTCTGTGACTGGCTTGTCTCAGCTCTGAAGAAAAGGACCTGAAGATTCTAGTGGACACCAAATAAAACATAAGCCAGCAATGTGCTCTTGCTTTGTGGAGTGGTGGATGAACAACAGAAATTAAGAATTATGGAGGAAGGATCTGTTGCCTTTTCCTGAGTGCAAAAAAAGGAGACCACGGCTGCTGTTTCCCAGCTAACACAAGGTCACAATGGTTCCCTAAACACAGATAAACACTTGCAGCTGGAAGAATGTGATGATATGGAAGTATCATTGATCAATCTTCAATCTTTTGACCTGAGTCAGCGATCCATCAACAAACAATGAAACCCTTATCTCATTAGTCCAAATTTAGAAATGTTGACTATAGCACCCACAAAAAGACTCCATACCTCCTTCTGAAGAAAAAAAGGTATATAAAGTAGTTGTAAATTGGTAGAATTTGGAAGAAACTTTATTTCCATCTTGTAGCTGGGATTAGATGACAAATTGAACTTCTTCTCCACCTCATACTTGGGACACCAGTGTGAGTAGGCTTTAACCTATGCATGTGCTAATTGTCTGCTCTAGAGGTTAGAATTTACTTTGCTTTATTTGTAATAGATTTTTGTTTTACAGTTTGTGCTTATGCTCTGTTTCACATTGCCATTAATTAAACAATGTTATTGTAGACATAAGTTATCCTTGACTACACTGAACCCTCACTTGTCACAGATTTGTTTTAATAAAAGGTGGTATTTCATAACTGTTTTAGTGTCAATCCCTGAGAGGTACTAACAGTTTCGCTGACAACAAAATAATACTTTGGGCAGACCCACTGAGGGGTTCCCCTGTCTGTTAGTGAAAGCCGCACTAAAGAGAATATCGAACACACCCTCTGATCGGTGAATCTGATAAGTGAAGGTTTCTCATATAAGAAATGCTACCAGACTGGTTGGGCCAATAAAGGGCTTTGGATTCCTGGGGCTCTGGCAGCCAATAAATTTTTAAGAGTAGAAAGAGAAATCTCACCTTTTTGGGGTTTGGTCTAAACCTTCTCTTTTTGTGACATGCTTCAAAAAAAGCCAGCAGTATTCTGGCAGTATTAGGACGATTGTTGCTGAAGGAGAGGATCTTTTCTCTCCTCAATACTGATGAGGCAATCTCTGAAGCATCTTGGGATTGTAAATACAGGAGAGAGATGTGCATATTGGAGATGGAGTCTGAAGGAGGGCCACTAAGATGGTGAAGGGACTGGAGAATCTCCCATAACAGAAGAGCATGGGAGAGCTGGGACTATTCAGCCTGGAGAAGTTTTGAGGAAATCCCATGGAGCTGAAGGGAGGACATGTGAGATGCCTTATTATTTTATTATTTATTTGCTCAGACCATCTCAGGTGTGTATGTGGTGGGTAAAGAAGGGACATGTTGAATTTCACAGAGGTGAGGTAATGCCCTATCCCATAACCCAGCCCCAGTGATCTCCTGGGGCAGCCCTGGAGCAGCTGTCAGTCACTGGACACTGGGAGCACTCCCCCATACCACCCCTTGGAGGCCCAATCCCAGCCTTATTGACTGGCTGGCACACCACAGGTCCCACCTGGGGCAGGAATTGTGGCCACAGGGGGGCCAAAGCAAATAAAAGCAGCAACATGTATTTTGTACCAAGAGGGACCAGTATGTTTTGATCACAGTAAAAAATTACTCTGAAAACTGTCATTCAACTGTACATTATTGCTATTACTGTGAAGAAGAGAGTGGTAGCGATGTTCTTTGTTCCTCTTACACAGAACTGATACTGGCCATTTACCACAGAGCTGCCCAGTTTAGAAGGCTCTTGAAAGGTGGAGGGAAATGAGTCTTTTCCAGAGCATGACAGAACATGAGAAGTGGAACAAGAGCATGGGTAAGTCCTGTGAGCCTGCAGCTTGTGCAGAGCCTATGGACTGCAGAGTAGGGTGCAAACAGCTCAATCTTATGGGAGAAAGTTGTCCACAACCAGAGAGAAATGAGCAGAACTTGGAAAAAGAGAAAGCCACTGAGTTGTTTAAAACCTTCACAGAAATCAAGTACTTGCCCTGCAAGGCCAGAATGGGCAGTATGGAAGTTATTTATAACCTCTTTAGATTACTCCTCTCATTGACTCACTTTGAATTTTCTTTATTCCATCTCTATAACAAAAACTAATGAATTTAATTTATGATCTAATAAAAACTGTCTGCATTTCTATGCCTGTTCATTTTCTTTGAGGAGGTCATTAGAAGAACACAGAGGCAGATATAGCTCATAGCACTGTTGACTGTGGGAGATTGGACACTGTGCAAATATATTTAGGCTAGTTTTCTCAGATGTTGCTATCTCAGCTCAAGCACCTGGTAATTTTTTAGATAAACGATGGATTTTTCTAGCATCTCCAAATCCAGTTGCACTAGGTTTTAAAGTTGCTTTTGTAACAATTTTCTGAATATTTTTATAAAGCGAAAGTCTCTCTTATTTCAAAAGATAAAAGTGACTTTTCCATAACACTGAAAGCTCCTTTGACTGTAGAATCCACAATAATTTCTTAGATTTTCTGAGATTTTAGTTTCTCCTGGGGCACTGGACTGAGATTTGGCAGATCCAGAATTGTCTTCTGGTTTCCAGAGATATTTTTTGACAGAGTCACAGGCAATTAATTCACTTTAACCCTTGGTTGTCCATCTTTAAAATAGAAATCAATGACACTTCCCAATCATTTCAGCAGATCTATTAGTGATTGTAAAATAATCAGATTATACTCAAAGAACACCTTAGAAAGCACTCAGAGAAAAGCTATTGGTTCTACAAGGCAATTTGGAAGGTGCAAAGTAATTACAACTTGACACTGCATGCACCAGTTGCCTCATTCAGTGAGTAGGACTGTTCTTTTTTAACACCATAATATAGTGTTGCTTCATGAATAAGAGCTGCCAGAAATATAATAAAATATTTCACAGTACATATAAAGAGACAGACCAAGGAGAAGAGTTATACATGAAGATGTTCAAATGATAAGGACTACAGGAATCCTCCATATATTCAGAGGGAACCTGCCATGTGATAGGGGAGATGCCATCCACTTCAACCAGAATCTCACACAGATTCCTGCACATACATCCACCCCTCAGCTGAATGGATGAATGCCAACACAAATTCATGGCCTAAAGGTAGTAATTAGGTTTTGAACTCATAGGCTGGGTGTGTGTCTCAAACTAGAAGAAAGCAGGACCAGCTTATCAAGATGGCACATCAATTTCTTCACCAACCAGGCCTATCCCAGCCATACCTTCTCTTATCTGCCATCTTCTATGCCAGATAGTTAGGCTGAGGAACAACTTGAAGTTGTTGGGGAGAAAATAGAGAATGAGGGGCTCATCTATGTATTATATAATTTGGGGGAATGTGTTATGCTGAATTTTCATGATGGATGATGATTGTCTTCACAACCATGATTCTTGGCACTTTTCATGGAGCAGCCCTCAATAAATAACAAGGAATTAATACTCACTACTTTTATATTCTATAGAATATATTTTTCCTGATCAGTCACAAGCTGAGAATATTGTTTTCCTGATTCTATCAATTCTGTGAATGTCAGCTTTAATATATTACAACTTTTTAATGGCTATATATAAAACATTCACAACACATGTTGTTGCAAATAGACAGATTGAAATTCTACAAAAAGTTTACTTATGTGCACATCCAGGTAAACAGGCTATTTATTAAGTTTGACATCCGTGATGCTTGACACTACAAGAAAAATATTTATAAATTTCTATAACAATTATAATAGTTATCATAATTTATTATCGTATGTTTGCTCAGAATGCCTTAAAAATGTTTGTTGATTTTGATATTTACAAGAAGATAAGATATTGTCCATCAGAATTAACAATACATTAGGTATTTTTTATTTTAGGAAATAATTAGTTTAAAAAACAAAGAATTCATGAGACAACAGCTAAATGTCTACCAAATGACATGCATTCTATAATGGTGCACCTTGACCAAAGCTACTCCAGTTTACTGCTGCTACACATTAGATCCCAAGTAAATAAGCCGTAAATATCGGCTTATTTTCTATTCCCAGAAATTCAGCTCTTCCAGAATTTTAGTATGGATTTCTATATCCTAAATCTAAGTCCTTTCAGACAAAGAACTGTTTTTTGTCTTTTTTATGGTTGGTTAACTGGGACACAGAAACCACATTAGGCAAGAAAACAATTCACTTAGCTTCACTCTGCTGTCTTTTGACACATACCAATATGTGGATGAGTGAGAAGAAAGCTTGCACTGGTGTATTCAGACATAACAGCTGTTTTAAATTTGAGATTTGATAATAATATGCACAACACCGACTGTCCACAAGCCTGATTTCTGCTGCTGTTTTCTCACAGAACACAGCACCCTTCCCACGTGACCAATTCTTGCTCCCCACCAACCATTTCTACAGAGCTTCTGTTCTTAATAAGCCTGTGGCAAATGCATACCAAGAGGACTGCTTATGAATGCCACTAAAAGGTAATGCTGTACTGGCAACACATAATATTCAAGCCATGTATTTGATTCATCAACCTCCCATCCATATTAGAACTTTAGAAAAATTGTTTCTGAAAAGTCATTGTCTCCCTCTGTTGTTACTGGTTTTAAATTGATTGGGGAAAACCTC
This sequence comes from Calyptomena viridis, assembly GCA_013390005.1. Classification (NCBI taxonomy): domain Eukaryota; kingdom Metazoa; phylum Chordata; class Aves; order Passeriformes; family Eurylaimidae; genus Calyptomena; species Calyptomena viridis. The sequence continues at coordinate 29,178 of WEIV01029025.1, forward strand.
CATATCTTATTTTCAGTTTCCAGTTTGGTATAAAAGGTTCCCACCCACCTCACTATTTTAAAATTTATTTTAAAGAGAATTCCGCATTTAAAACACTACATTTGAAAATCTTGTTTAGTTCAAGTCTGTGGATTTTTTGCAATAAGAGAGGCTTGGGTGATTACACTAACACAATCTGAATTAGACTTACACAGAGTTTTAGAAAATCCTCCTTTTAACAGGTCTACATAAATTAAATGCATTCATACATGTTTTTGCCCGGACTCTAAGTTCTTCACATCTGGTTACACCAAACAAATTTCATTTTCACATATATTTTCTGGCAAAAAGATAGCCGGAACAGTTGGTGAACCTTAGGAGGTCCATGTCTGAGGCAACAGTTTTGTTGAGACTTAGTATCTTGACAGTATATTTTTTCTTGAATTGAAGAAAAAGGGCCAGTATTACTTCTTAGCATTTCAGGCCTGAGAATAGCTTTTCCTCCCAATTCTCATTAGAGAAGAGTCTTGCATTTCCACTGTGTCCAATGAGTAGAATGGTTTTTATTTTGATCTATTTCCTTTTACATTATTAATTTTTTATGAACTAATATCCTCGAGAGGGTTTTGAGGGAGAAAGCATCTAAAAATCTTCAAATTGTATACACAGCAATAGCATGTAAGTCTACTCATAGCTCGCTCGTGTTTCCAGCAAATTTAAATTCCTGTCTCAGTGAACTCCTTCCTGCGTCATTTTCCTTTACAATCCACCAGAGGCTTCAAGCTGACCTCTTCATCATGTTTCCACACAGAAGCTGTTTTATTTTTTCTGCAGACTCAGTTGTGGATTTCTTGGCATTATCCTTCTTTTGTCATCTGGGAACAATGCAATTTCTGAAAGCTTTTATCTATTTCCTTTATCCAATAGCTGATCTGTACTATGGCCTTCATGAGCTGAACATGAGTCATCTCTGTCAGGGACATGGTTTCCTTTTTGGTCTGTATTTGCACATAGGTGTTGTTATCACTGTTGTTTATGTTACCTTCAATTCAGTTATATTCAGTTATATACATGAAAAAAACTACTGTTTAATTAGTACTTACTATTCAACAAGCACTGTTTCTAATCCTGGCAACCTTGGAGTCTGGAAGCAGTCTCTTCTAATGGATCACTTTAGGAGTAACTCCATATTCTCACAAAATTGATGTGAACCTTAGTGCATCACAAGTCTTCCCCTGCCAGCTACAAAGCAAATCTCAATTATATGCAAGCCATCACCACATACTAAAGATAGCTCTTTTTTTTGGGGTAGGGGGAGAGAGAGAGATTCATAGTCTGATCTGTGCTCTGTATAGATACTTTCATTCTTAGGACTCCACTATCTCCACTTTATTGGCACTCTAACTGTAGAAGCAGAGATAATCAATTTTCTCAAACAAGGTTGCATATAGAACCACATTCTCAGTGCCTGTACTGTTGTCCTGAATTCTTGTCAAGTTTAAAGAGAAAAAGACATTTAGTACAAATACAAGGTCACATCTCAGGTCAGAACCAGTTTATTATGAAACAATGTCTCAAGAAGTGGGATTAGAAAATCTTGAGGTGGATCTTTTACTGTTTCTCATAGTCATGAAAATGTACAGAGATATCAGGAAAGCAAGGACAGAATACTTTCTCTCCTCCTCTTGTCTTAGAGGATCATTTATTGTTTTTTCAAGAAGTTTCTTTGGCATGACAGTAATGTCAGAAGTCAACGCTGGAATTTTTTGACAGATCTGTCTGCATCTTTTTTTTAAAGCACCCCAGGATTACTGGATTGCTAAAACCTTGAATTGGCTCTTGGCACAAGGTGGAGGTTCTAGACCTTTCCAAAATATGGTGAGCAGCTTAAATGAATTAAAAAAATAAAAAAAGCTTTTACAATCAAAACCAGATTTTATCCAAGTGTATGTTACAAACAGAATAATCCCAGTGAAGTAAAAAGACCAAAGAATTTTCTCCCTTCAACTCATTGTAGAGTTGTAGAGTAGATTGCTTCCTTCAGCCTTTTTCTCACATAAATTTTCTTTTTGGAGGGACAGCTTCCTGAGCCACAGACAGCTCTACACTGTTCCATCTTCTTTCCTTTGTACCTTAAGGTCTGTGACTACTTCTGGATGTCCTTAGCAGTTTTCCATTCTTTGCTGTATTACAATCTTCCTTCTTGCTACAACTTATTATCCCCTTATTATGTCATCTTAAACAGCCCACTGCAAAGTTTTCAAGATTGTTCTGAAGCAAGGTGGAGTTTTCCATTTCTTTTTAACTTGTTTCCACATACACTTTGGTCAAATGAAGGCACTCCATTCTAGACAAATCTTTTCAGGATGCGGACAAGAAAATAAATCAGATGTGCCCAGAACAACTCCAGAGTCAGATTTTAGTAGTGTCAAAGCTAGAATAATGACGTCATAAAACATAGTTATAAAATATAAATTGTACCATGTAAAATAAGGAGACAGAATATGAAAGTGACAATCACACTTTGTGTTGCTAAGCAAAATTCTTTCCCCATTCTTGTCCAGGAGGTATATGATGAAGTAGCAATAGGCATTTTCAAAGCTCCAGCACAGTCCTCCTGCCTGCCTTCAGCAAGACCTTGGTGCCTGTGGCCTCTGCTCCTCTGCACACTTCCTGACAGTTCTGCCAGTTGCTTTTCTGCTCAACTTTTCCTGTGCTCTCAAATGTGCATTCCACTGCTGACAGAGTTTTTCCTCAGGTGACCCTCTCCAGTAGTTACATGACCCAGTGAATGATCTTAAGCTGCCTTGGCTGGGGGCAGTTACTTTAGTAAGCTGACACCAGTACATGTTGTCTTTAGGTAGCAATGCTGTTTTGTTAGGGATAGATTTGAAAGTTTATATAATAGTTTATATCCTTAGTTTGGTTTGGTGTTTTTTTGTTTGTTTGTTTGTTTGTTTGTTTTCTTTTTTTCTTTTTTTTTGGGGGGGGGGAGAGAGTGGATTTTTTATTCATTTTATACCCTCTGAAGGACATTTCACGGAATTCTTTTAACAAAATCTTTTCTCATTCTCTATTCTATGCACCTTAGTTTGCTCTTTTAATATTACTACTGATATGGGATAATCTGATCTTCCAACTCCAGCAATGTATAGAATCCGCAACCTTTCAGATACATACTGTATTTGACAAGTTCACACATATTCATCCAAAGACCAAAGCATTTTTTCACACAGTAATTTTAATGCCCTGCATTAGACATTTTCCTAAACACTTGAAAAACTCTTATAGCACCCGTAGTACCCTGTGCTTACAAACAAAGCTTCTCTGGCATCTCTTGGAACAATCTGGAGCAATGTTCAGAGAGATAATACAATGAAAATTGGGTCCTGGCTGACGGGTTAACCAAATGTTATTGTCCCAGGGCAGAAAGAGTTCAAAAATTTTGAACTAAACATTAAAGAAGTATAAAAAAATTTCATGTCCTCTTAGAAGACATCAAACATTGCAGTTTGCAGCATCCATCCAATCTAACATCCCAGCTTCAGGACAATTTCAGTCTTCATCAGACTGTTGGGAAATATTCCCTAGCACTTCCCTGTGAATAATAACCCATTACTTTACAATGCAGAACACAAAGATCGTGGCTATCTCTTAATATCAGCAAAGTATATTAATGAGGTCCACTTTTGTCAATATTAATCCATAACAGTAAATAGACATTGAAACCTTTGTTTTTGAAGTGACAGACAATTATCTGAGGAAGTTCTTCATTAAATGGAAACTGCTGATTGTATAACAGATGAAATAATTTAAAACATTACTGAAGTTCCTAGTATGGTCATTTGTATTATGTGCTCACTCAAATTAAAAAAAAAAAAATTCCTTCCATATTTTCTGTGTCTGAAAAAATACATGGCAGACAGCAAAAGTGATGTTACTAGAATATAAGAATTCCTAAGAGGCAAAACAGTTCTAGAGAAATCTGACAATGAGAAAGGGGAAACTTGTCATCCATAAATGTCAGGTCTGACATGGAAAAGCTTAGGGGCTGAGGAACAGATCATCTGCACAGGAATAAATGTGAGCAAATGCTATTATCACTTTCCATGATATGTTATCAAGGCTTCTGTTCTACCCAAGATGAACAAGATATGTGTTAATCTGAAGAGGAATAAATAAGTAGGGTGTCAGAATCTAACAAATTAAAGTCAGAAATTAATTTTTTTTCAGATTCATGGTTTCCTGATACAGTTTTCACTCAGACACACATTAGAAATACATTAGATGCTAATGCAGTCTCCTAGTAAAGAATATTAGATTCCAATGCAAATTTAAAGGGGATTTTTTTGCTAAATTTTCTAAAAAAAATTATGTTCTTCAAATCCAGAGCTATGTCCAGCTATGGACTTTATGATTTTAAAGATCTTTTCCAACCTAAATGTTTCTATGATTTCACTTGGAAAAACACCCTCTCTTTGCATTTACTTTGTGAGACTATTTCTACTACAGCATGAATATAGACCCAGAAATCAATCTTGTAAATCTGTGGGACAAACAGCAAAGCATCAAATCAACCTGGTATAATTTCTGATCAAACTGAAGACCTGCTTGCTTACAATCAAATTTCTTACATAGCCTGCTGGAGCCTTGCCAGCTGGGACAAAGCAATCCTTGTAACATTTTAGATAAAGCCACTGTCAAGTATCTCATGTCTTGTGGTGAAGAGGGTGCATCATGATCTACTAGAATGACACTTCATTGTCGGATGAAGAGGAGCATGACGCTTGAGTCAGCTCTCTGGAATGATTCAATACCATCAGGTCAGGACACAGTGTCCACAGCAATCCTCTCTTCTCTCTCTTTTCAGCAGAAAAAAGTATTTTTATCTATGGATGCTATGTTTCTGAGCAGGTGTGAAGTTCAAACTACATTGGCTTCCTTTCCTAATAAACNTGGCTTCCTTTCCTAATAAACTAAAAGATTAATTATGCTTAGAAAAAAAATAAAATCCACAGTTTTTACATTTAGCAATGAAAAAAAAAAAAAAGATTACTGTTAAGCATACACTCAAAAAGTTTTGTGCTGTTGTTTAATAATCTGAACCATAAAGCCATCAAAAAGCCAAATCTGAATACCACACAGATAGATTTCTGAGAAAATTGGAAGGACAGGTAGTCTTTCCTCATATCTATGGACTTTTTCTCGTATACATATATATGTGTGTATATACATATACATACATATATGTGTGTATATATATACATA
>WEIV01029025.1:34496-46359 GCA_013390005.1 Calyptomena viridis
TATGTGAAGACCAAAATATCAATGAATTAATTTACATTTCTTTGTTCAAATGACAGTAATTACATTAAACTGATAATTGAAATAAATTGTTTCTGTTCTTCAATAAAATTAGGTGCAATAAGCAGCAAGGCAAAATATTATTAAATATTTTTTTCACAGCAGCACAGAGTTTTTGCTAACTCATTATTATCATTGGGAAAAAATTAAAATCAGTTATCAGCCAGTGCTGCTGTGAAAAGTTATTTAAATCTCAAAATGTTATTAAGAGCAAGGAAAAAGGGCAAAACTGCAGAGAAGGACTGAATTAAAGTTTTCTGGATGAAATACTTAGTTTTGCAAACACAACATTACTATCTCCTTCAAAGTTTAAAAATGATAAAGTAAGAAGAGATCTCCTCAATGAAGTTGGAATTTCTTGGTATGATATTACAATTCCTGTCTCCACTTGATATTTAGGCATCCTTTTAAAAAATGGATTCTTCTATATAATGCCAAAAATAAACATGTAAACAAATTACATTTAACTTTCTTGGGTGTTTAAATGTGAAATTTTTTAAATTCAGTTTTATGAGAAATATTAAGAACAGATTTTCTATAAAATTAGAACCCCAGTGTGATGTCATCAGCAAATTATCCAGTATTTGAGTATTTCATTCTTTCAGTTAGAGGTCTCTTTTATTTCCACCTGTTTCCTAAAAAAAGTTTCGTTTTCTTAGCCTTCAGTTTTCCAGTGGACATGTTACCTCCTTGCAATAAATAAGTTATCTTAATTTGAAACAGTTATTATTTCATTGCAGAATAAACCCTAGACAAAATACCTTATAATAAAATTAGGTCAAACAACCTAAATTTCTGTAGGAATGAGGCCTAAAGTCATGAGATATGTCATGAGATACCCAGTAAAGGGATTTCCATGAGATATGTTATGAGAGAGATATACAGTGAAGGGATTAATGTGATACCCTGCTTTTTGGGCTATCAGGTAGAGGCTGGATGACCCTTTCAGTGCAAGAGGCAGTAACACTGAAAGTAACAGTTCAGTTCTGCCCTTGTTGCAAGACCTACAGCTATTGTTGTGGAATTTACATATAAAGTGACTGTCTCCCCCATTGGGTCAGAGTGTTGGATCCATCAGCATTCTCTACAGTTGAGCTCAGGACAATATTTTAAATAATTTTTGAGTCATTCTGAAATGTCTCATATAATTAGCATAAGCACATCACATATGAGGAAAAATCACATAGTCCTTTTAACAGAGTGAGCAAGAGGGCTTAGTAATGCCCCAAGGAGATGCTACTTTACTATTAGTTGTTGTCTCAATTTCTTTAAAATTGAAAGTTGATCTACACAGAGTTTCAAGAGAACTAACTTCTATATAGAATTAACTCTGTCCCTGAACATAAGAAACACAAAGGCACATATTCTGAAAGAGACAGAAAGAATCTATTATAAAAAGGTTTCTGCAAAAATACTGCAAATGTTCACATACATAGTCTCCAAGAGCCTTTTTAATTTTATTAATTTTTTTTTCTCTCCTTGACATTTTGAAGGCTGAGAACAGGATAAAGAAGATAATTTTGTAATTATTTTTTTGATTTTTATTTACCCTTGGAAATTGGAAAAATGTAAAATAATACAATGAAAATAGCAAAAATCATTAACGACACTACTTAGAATGAAATGTCCTACTAATTACATCATGCCAACTGCAAATACCTGTCCAGTTTAGGGTAACTACTGATGCCTTGAGGTAGCAACACCTACTAGTGGGTTAAATTACATTTAGTTTGATGTATTCTTGTTTGTCTCGGGTTTTTTTAACGCATCCATTTTTTTGCCTACAAAATTTAATTATATTTAATTTAATTGTATATTTCAAGATGCCAGAAAATTTGAAGTAGATCAATAACAAAATGACTTTGGTGAGAAGATGAAGACCTGGCTTTGACTTAGTGATTAAAGCAGCCTGATAAAGAAAACAAGATGACCGACTGAGACCAAAATGCTCCATCAGAGGATTGCTTTCAATGTCATTGTACCTCTACTAGCTCCTTAAAAGTGACAAAACATCAAAACTGATGGCAACAAACAGGTAGACTTCAGTCCTTCAAAATTTATCATTCACGTATACTATTTTATATAACCAGTAAACTATTTAAAGAAGAACTAAAATACTTTCAAGGCCAGACTCTCCTAATACTGACTAGGGGCAGTTTGCCTTATTTTGCTTCACTGCCTTATAGCAAAATAATAAATAGGCAGAAATAGCAGTAACCACAAAGCTACAGAAAAAGCTGTTTTCTAGTTCTTTCAGAGAGAGATTTGTGGCAAGTTATGTCCATCTAGTCAGTTCCAGATTTGCCCCTTTGCAGCAACTAATTCTTGTTGAAAGAGGACACTCAAGATTTAACTCTGCCAGGGTCAGGCAAGTGATGAACCTGGTCTTTTCTCTCATTCCACAACACTTGCACATTTAGAAACACCCATGTTTCCTCAGGAACAATCCAAACTTAAGATCTTTACTTATAACTGCCTACCTTAACAAATAGAGATACTCTTTAAAAGGAAGCAGGAAGAAGGAAAGAACCCAAATACCAATATGAAATAAAGTATTAAATCATCACCTCCCCAGCTGTTCAATGAGGTTCTAATGCTTGTACTGTGGAAAAGCTGTCATACAGAGACGTGGCTATGGTTTGTTAATATGAACTCTTTCATCTTTTTGCTTACAGACACTCAAAATTCAGGCTTCTCTTACACTTACTTTGTGGCTGGCATAATTCTTGGGACTTCAGTTTTACTTTTGACAGCAATGTCTCCCAAATCTATGTCAACCTTTCTAAGCACTGTTTAAACACATCCTTTGACATCACATTCTAGATGAGATAAATACTGCTTTTATGTGGAGTTCATTGTCCATTGTCCATTGTTTGCAATGGACAAAGAAATGCACTAACACTCTCTTCACTAACACTCTCTTCTGGTGGAGAATCTAGTGTCTAATTTTATTGTGTCAAAGCATCATTTTTTATACTATAAAATGGTTTACATTTTCCAAATGTTTATTCCTGTTAGATAGCTATAACTCCAGCCATAGGTTCCCCTAAGGTCAGTCTCAAACCAATCAACTGAGGGTTAAAATGTTCACAAGGTGTCCACGAGCCCTCTGCTCAATCACAGCTGTGGTTATGCTGCATCCACATGTGTTTCCCAAACACGGTGTGTTTCTGTTGTCCTGTTCTGGTGAAGGCCTTTGTCCAAAAATGGATTTCCTTGTCCTGCATCTCTGTTAGTTACAAGCTGCCAATAACTGGACATGTTTACATTACAGTATCCTATCCTAAACTGCCACATTTCTGTCACAGGCTACCACAGATAAATATAGCTTTAAAAAAATCTGCAGTTACTTCATTCATCACTTTTAAGCTTAGATCCAGAGAACTTTAAGTATTAGCCTAACTATAAAAGTTGCTTCGTATTACACTTTTCTGTGAAAATTGTTACATTTAAAAGGATTTTATTTGTTTTGTGTATTTATTTTTTCCTAGATTTTGAATATCAGGAATTAAAAATTTACCACCAGCATAATGGAATTTCTTGGTCAAAAAGTGCATGCTGTGGATACATTCTAGACTGAATTATTCAACAGACTGTCTTTTAACAAAGTATTTTAATTTAAGTTTAGTCTTGGTCAATTACTTGCAATCTACTATAAACAACACTGTTAGTTCAGTTTATCTATCCAAATAAGTATGCAGCAACTCTTTTAAGTAAACTGCTATCTATGTAAATTCATCTGGAATAATTCTGATGTGTAGATACGGGTTTTGGTGTCATTTTGCTTGGGTTTTTTGATATTTTTTCCCAGTCGTTTGAGTCACTCAGGAGTATTGTAACTAGTACATTGGGCTATTTACTCATTAAAGTTACTAATTTGGTTTATTAGGAAAATTAATTTTGTGGAAATGTGTATTCAAGATCCTGTTTTGAACACCTGGCCAAGTGCAGCCAGAGCTGATGAAAAAGGTAATGAACTCATAAGAATTCTGTGAAGAACAGTACCTCCACAGAGGAAAAACTGGTCTATTGGTTGTTCATCAAATACCAGATAACCTAAATAGGAGGAAGAGTTTAGTCCTCACATAAAAGAAAAACTTTGTTCAGACCTCATACTGTAACCTGTTAGCCTTTAATCCATGAAGTAGAGGACTTTCTTGAGACCAGTGTTCACCATTTTATTTCTTTTCTATTCTGTGGATATCAGAAGGATGATGATATTAACTGATTTGGAGGAGAGATTAAAAATACAATAGATTAGTGACATCTGCTTGAAGCACACCACAGTTGTGTACTTCCTTATGTAGATTATCCAAAGTATTCCCACCTAGCTGTATCTGTCAAGGTGTTAGAGATTTCAATTAAAAGGCTGAACATTATCTTCAGCATTTTTTTATTCATTGCCTGGAACTTCTGTTCAAGATTTCTCAAGATGTTTTTCCCAGGTGCCTTGATACTACAGATTTTTCTCAAATATCAGATATTTTCATGTTGTTAAGTAAGGAACAGCATTCAGAAGTGTTGTACAATATATCCATCCATCTGCAGTGTTCGTCAAGCCTAGAAATATTTATCGCATCTCCATCTTACAGAGATTTGGGGCTTCTCCCCCCCAGGTCCCCCAGATTACCTCATTTGTCTTGTAATGACAAGAAAGTTGAAATATCAAATATTGGTACTTCAACCTATCCTGTCTAGCAAAACAGAATCACACTGTGAACATGAACAAGGTTTGTTCTTCAGTTAACAAGCTATTAATATGTAGCCATATCTTACAGGCCACATTTCTTCTGACCATGAGTATAAGTCATACTCTCACTGGCTATGACCTTATTCCCCTTGGTTGGACAAGAAGAGCTTGACTCTCAGGTCATTGGACAACTAATATAAACAATATAGTCTGATATATATTTCTGTAACTGCGCAAGAAGAAGGGCAGACATTTTCTGATTTCTAAGAAAGCAGACTCTCTGTCTGGCGTGGAACATCTAGCCAGGCAGAGAGATAGCAAGTCTGCTTGGTAGGTATTATAGCCTTTGCAATGCTTAGATGCTTAAGCTCTCTCTGCATAGAAATTAGCACTCTTGTAGATAAATAAAGCCTCTGATAAAACTTCATGGAGTTAGCCTTCTCGTCATTATGCCTCACGGACAACACCGAACAACCATATTAATATTTTGATTTTCTCAGAGATCTGGACATGCTGGGTGGATCAGTGGTATGAGGTTCAACAAGGCCAGGTACCTGGTCCTGTACTTGGGTCACAGTAACCCCAGGCAGCACTACAGGCTGGGGCAGAGAGGCTGGAAAGATGCCCAATGGAAAAAGACCTGTGGATGTTGGTCAACAGTGGCTGACCATGAGCCAGTGTTTGTCCAGGTGGCCAAGAAGGCCAATGGCATCCTGGCTTGGATCAGGCATACTGTGGCCAGAAGGACCAGGGCAGTGACCATCCTCTTGTACGTGGCATTGATGAGGCCACAGTTTCAATCCTGTGTCTAGTTTTGGGCCTCTCTACAAACAAAGACATTTCTCTACTACAAGAAAAACATTGTGGTGCTGGAGTACATACAGAGAAGGGCAATGGAGGTGGTGAAGGGTCTGGAGTGCATGTCCTATAAGGAGCAGCTGAGGGAGCTGGGGCTGTTCAGCCTGGAGAAAAGGAGGATCAGGGGAGACCTTATCGCTCTCTACAACTTCCTGAAAGGAGGGTGTAACCAGGCAAAGATCAGCTCTTCTCCCAGGTAGCAAGTGATAGGAAGAAGAAATGGCCTCATGTTGCACCTGGAGTGGTTTAGACCCATTATTAGGACACACTTCTTCTCCAAAAGTGTTGTCAAGTACTGAAACAGGCTGCCAAGGAAAGTGGTTGAGTTACCATCCCTGGAGGTATTTAAAAGACAATGTAGATGTGGCATTGAGAAACATGGTTTAATGGTGGATATGGTGGTGCTGAGTTTACTGTTGGAGTTCATCTAAAATGCTTCTATGATTTTATGATTTCTTGTTCTTCGATATTCCTGAACTACAGATATAGTACAGGTATATAAATAGATACTACTTACAAATACACCCTTAGAGAGGAAGGCTTGTTTATACATCCATACACACCCCACTGGGTGAACATACTGAAATACTATAAAGGATCATGCACACAGTAAATATTAAGACATTGTCCAAAAGTTTGGAGAGCAGCAACCTGTAGATGTTAAAAGTAGAGTCTGTAAATGACAGATGGTTGGAACCAGAGCTGTAAATAAAAACTTTTTTGAATCAACTAAGCAGATAAACTAAAGCATTGAAAAGCTAGAAAAAGAGAAAATAAAGTGCTGAAACCAAACTCCACTTTCAGCTAACCTAATATAAGCCTATGTAGATAAATAGGATTTTGAAACCAAATTATTGAGGAAATAAGCTTATGGATGCTGTCACTGTATTTGAATTACTTTTAAAAACAAAGTTTCAGTACTGTGTGTTTCACACCCTCTATTAATTGTTTGAAATACTGTTCACCTTTCAAATAATAATAAAAACATCAAGCCTTATTAACTATTTGAAATTTTATATTATTAAAAATAGTCTCTCAGATCTATAGCAAGAGTTATGGCAGACTCAGGGAACTGGATGATTAAACCGTGCTTATTTCTTACTGCTAAGACCTATTAAGGCAGTTATAAATATAGAGAATGCTTTTTCATATTGTCAGTTGCTGGTTTTGGTTTGTTTTTTTCCCCCAGCAATACCACGCACAAGCAAAGAGAACCAATAACGTAAAGAAGAGATGGAATTGATCCATAAGATATCTTCACATTTATGATGGGAAGAGTACAACAAAAAGCACTTAAAATCCCCATCCTACCAGTATTTCACTGCATTGTTATAGACAGCAGTATCAGTGACCTGAGAAGCCTCAGGAACAAAACATAGAAAGGGTATCGCGTGGCTAAGTGCACTTTCTTATGCCAGGAGGTACAAGGAAAACAACAGGTCATATCAGATATCCAGGTTCACTTTTGTTTACTTTAAATATGAGCCCTAACAACCTCAGTTTGGTTTCAAGTTAACCTCATATAGACACTTGAACTGCTGGGCTGCATGTTCAGCAGTTACAAAGCAGAAGCTATATGCTAAAACTACTTACCATGATAAATATTGATACGGCTGTTCACACTAGCAGTAGAGAATTGACACTACTCATTACAGCATGACTTCAAAATAAAGACACCTAAAGTAATCTCGTGAACGTAAGCAAGTATAATGAAATGCAAGAGATACAAAGGTCATTAATAACAGTCTCATTTTCCTCTCATTCATGTATCCTTTTTACAAAGGTCTGGTTTCATTAGAAGTACTACTATTTAAAGTATTTACTCTTTCTTTTTTCTTAAAAAAGGTCAAACCAGAATGAACAAAATAAATAGAGATGCAATCTGGACTTGCTCTAACAGATCCTGCCCTGAGCAAGGGAACGGGGCTTGCTAAGCTCCAGACAGCTCTTCTAACCTCAGCTTGTGTTCTGAGACTTAGTGATGTCTAAGACTGCCCTGAAAGAAGTTATATACATGTAGCTTGATCCAACAAACTCAGTAAGATCCTACAAACCCATTTTGTTCTGAGCTCACTGTTTTTCCATAGCACGAAAATCATCTCAGCTCCACAAATATCAGAATTGAAGTGTTAGTGACTGATATGTTTCCATTGCCTTTAACAGATCAGATCAGCTTTCAGGAAGACCTGTGAGACCAACACATCACATATACTGGAATAACAGGTTGTAGCTCTGAATTTAATGTGCATGTCGATTTACTGTGATTGCATGAAGATAGGGGCTAGCTGGTTATGGAACACACAAACACAATTACAGTTACTTCATCTGCAACTGTCTGATATGAATGCGTAATTGCAGTTTTATGTGAAGAAATTAGACACATAATTGCTTTTGCATTTTTCCCTAACTTCTTTCAAACTAAAGTCTTTTCCTGTTATGTACTGTTATATTGAAAGGAAAAAAACAAGCACTGAAGCATTGTAATGAAGTGTAACAAATGCTTCTTCTTTGTATTTCAAGTATTCCACTTCAGAATGCTTATGTGGTTTTGCCAAATATCTTTTGCCAGTATATTCCATAAACTTTAAAGGCAATCATATTTGAAGCTGCAAAGGGCTAATGAAAGAAATTTATGCTCCTGATTGTCAGCTGAACCATGATTCTCCACGGTTTTCTTCCTACACGGACCTCAGATACTCTTGAAAAAGAAGGACCATGTACCTGTCAATGGCATGACATAACCCCAAAGCCTCAATTTTCTTGATTATTTGACAGAACATAAGATTAAAAAGTATCATTATGCATTCTTGTTAATTATCCATAAATATCAACAATATTATCAGGATTTTTATGGTGAACTAGTCTTTTTAGTTTGCTTCAGAAAGAACCTGAGAAAATTACCCCAAACATGCTTGCTGAACATCAGAGAGTGGATATTACATCAGTCCCTCACTTAGGCTAAATAATTGGTTTTGGTCTAGTGGGACTAAAGGCAATGCACATGCTGTCAGGTATTCCCTTAGCAGCAGTGCTGCAAGACATCCGCAGGAACTGTGGCTGCTGAGACACGTGAACTTCAGAAACAGCTCGAGTATGTTAATGCTACCAACACTTCAGGTTAGAGAATCCCTGCTATGGCTGTCCTGTATCTGCTCTCTGAAAGCTTTGTTCTTATGATTTAAGAAACAATGCTCTGATCTCAGGAAGGCTGTCAGAGCTGCACTCACTAGCTACAGCAGTGAGATAGGAAAAAACCAAACATTTGAATTTATTTGGAGTGAATTGGTTAGAAGAGCGATGCATCAACTGCTGTAGTGCAAAACCAGTGAATACCAAAACACATTATGAAATAATCTAGAAAAGGCCAAACTGTTATGTTTCCGATGTGAATGGGTACACTCAAATGAAGGCTAGGGAATGATCTCACATTCAGTGTAGACTTTAACTTAGTAAAGTGAATGGGCTTCACGGCAAGACGGGTGATAGAAGCTCATTCAATGAATCTGAGAACTACAGGAGAGGAGGTTTGACAACCTCTCTCAGAATTTCAGTAGTCATCAGGAATACATCATCATTCCTAAAATTACACTTTAATATGCATATAAAATTCCTTACCTGTTATCCCTTAAAGTGCTAATTAAAGAAATACTTTTTGAAGTTCTGGATGTATGCACTGCAGAGTATTTGCAGATTCTTGAAAAGACAAGGCTTTTTTAGTGATATAGAGACTAATTATCACACAGCAGTCTGCACGTTCTATAGGAAACCTACCCATAATCACATGGTTCTTGAATTATGTTTTCAGAAGTATTTACAGGACATAATGGTAAAGTATATTTCATACTTGTTTGTACCTGTTTACATTATTTGTATGAAAGAACAGCTTAAGTCTTCATAATCATTCTGCTGTGGCACATTCTAAGCCTTGCAAATTAGCCATTTAGCTCAAGTGAATTACAGCATTAAGGTGTAATTAATTGCATTAAGTTGTAAATAATCACATTAACGTGTAATTCACATATTAAGCTAGTCTGAATCTGGTNCAGTTCCTCTTTGTCCTCTCCATTCTCAGAAGCAGCAAGAACATTCTGCTCTAGAAGAAGCATTTATGAAAGCTGTCTCTTCCCATGAATGCATTGTAATACTTATTCATGTTTGTCTACTTAGAGGTGTCAGCAAGTGTAATAGGTCTCTCTAAAGGGGTGCTAAAGAGACACAGAGCACTCTCCCACTCTGGTGTCTANAGAACAGCTTAAGTCTTCATAATCATTCTGCTGTGGCACATTCTAAGCCTTGCAAATTAGCCATTTAGCTCAAGTGAATTACAGCATTAAGGTGTAATTAATTGCATTAAGTTGTAAATAATCACATTAACGTGTAATTCACATATTAAGCTAGTCTGAATCTGGTACAATTGGAAGCCTTAGGCAAGCTTGATAGAGTAGCAGTACTAGAAAGAACTTCACATCTTTAATGAGGCTTCACATCTTGATGTGATATGAACACTGCTTGGGAGATGGTAATGCCATCAAATAACCCTCAGATCACAAGTCAGTACCTTGCAAGGTAACATCCCAGGTATCAGCTGCATCTCCAACTTACTCTTCTCTAAGTCTTAGAATGGTTTGTGTTGGAAGAGACCTGTAAAGGTCATCTAGTCCGATCCTCCAACCCCCCTGCAACCAGAAGGGACATCTTCAATCTTACCAGGAATGGGACATCCACCAACTCTCTGGGTGAGTATTCCCACTGTTTACTTGTTAATNGTGCAATGTTAGAGTATTACTCTATGAACTAGATCTCTGAGTATCACCACCACTAATGATGTACACATTTATGCTAGACCAGAGTGAATATTTTGTCCAGGATCTTACAAATCATGAGAAAAGAGCATACATGATGACAAAGTTTTGTATTCTCACATGATAAGTAATGTACTGGAAATGAGTGCTACATTTTTTCCTGATTAACAGAGCAACTGATTCCAATTGCACTATTTTCTTTTTTCTTTTTTTTTAACAAGCAATAGACACATAGTGCTCCCACATTTTCATGGTAAGTGAATAGTTTCTTGTATTAAAAAGGAAAAATATATTTATGATGGGCAGAAAAAAAGGTGATGGCATATTAAATCACAGTTATAAGAGAATACAGTTCTGCAATACCCTGTGAAATGTAATATTGATGTAGACAACAAATGCTAGAAAGCTTTTCTGAGATGCAGATGACATGCAAAAGGAAAGGAAAATGAGTAAGAACTGTTCTTGCCACAGAAAATAACAGCACATAAAAGATCTTAGCTAGACATAAGTTCTGAGCCTGTCAAATTCTGTTTTAGTGAAAAGGGAGACGGATCCTCTGTTCTTTTTTCTCCCTCTTTTGACAGCAGAGAAAGATCATGAGAATAATTACTGCTCAAAAATCTAGGTGGTGAGGCTTAATAGTTGAAGTTGACTGAGATTTAGTTAAAAAACTCTGAAGCTGCTGCAGAAATTATTATATAACTTCCAGGAATTTTACTTTAAGTTTTTATTATGCTTTTATATAGAAGTGTATGATTAATTCACATATTAACAAACATAATTTCACGATATCTATCACAGTCTTCTCACCTCAAAAATGAAGGGGATTGTTTGATTTAAGAACACTCACAACTGGAATAGACTGTTTCACTTTAGGCAACTTAAAAGGAGTATTTAGTCACACATATAAGTATCAATAAAATTAAAAGCATAACATTTAAGCATTGAAGGAATTCTATATGAAAAGAACAAAGAAAATATTTAACATGGGAAAATACCGAGGGATCTTCCAATTTAATAGACTCTTTCTACTTTGAGCCTCATGCAGCCTTTGGACACCAAAACATTGGTCATATTGGCAGTGAAAATTCCAATTTACACAGAAATTACAGTGTCACTCACAGTGTCCTATAGCTCTCTTTTTGAAGAATGTATAATAAAGCATAAAGCAAAGAGAGATCATACTGCTGGGGTTATGACAGTGAAAAGTAAATTTTATAGTGCACATACTTACTGCATTCTCTGCAATGTCAAAAAAAGGATGCTGCTGTCCATGATGACTCTATCTTCCATATACAATTAACACAAGAGCCAAAGTATAATATAGGTATGTTCAAAAGTAGTTGAATAAGATAAATGTAAGGGACATGCATCTGGTTTTGAATATGGAATGTATTATTCTATCTCTACTGTAAGCAAGTGTCAAGAGAATAGAAAACAAGATTCATGGAGCCTG
>WEIV01029026.1:0-35323 GCA_013390005.1 Calyptomena viridis
GGGAGAAAAGAGACAGAAGTAGGGAAGAAAAACAATCCCAAGGAAAAGCAGGAGGCAATACTCCAGGAAAGCATGATGGGAAAAGCAGTGAGCAAAGAGGAGGTGGCAGGAGCAAGAATGAAGCCTGACTGTTCCAAGACTGACAACTCACTATATTTCCATTACAATACCTAAGCCATCAATGACTGGTCCAAAAAGCTAAAAGCCACTTTAAAGCCTCTCTCTCCTCCCTGGGATGAGGATGTCTTGCCCTTAGCCCACCCAGGTCAGATAGAGAGAAAAGTTTTCCTCAGAGGTCCCATCAGCACAGCATTGTCCCCAGGGAGGTGCAGAGTTTGTACCAGTTCACCTGGGACCATCCTCATGTCCCTTTCTACCTTTGCTTCTCCCCCTGCTTTGGAAAACAGCTGCTTCTACCAGGCACTCTGAGATTAATTATTCTTGATTCCTCTCCTGCACAGTGCCTTGATCTGGAAAATTTATTTAGATAACTTCTCAGGCATCATATTTATCTAGTGGCCTCAACANTACTCACCCATCATCTCATACACAGCAAGTACATTTGGATCACCAAGGTGGGATGCTAAATTAATCAACAGGAAGCACTGCCTCTCAAAGGCAGCCTATTCCTGATCCATTCTTGGCTAATCTTCAAGGAATGCTCTGCCACTCCTACTCATACAGCAAATGTGTAAGAACTGCAAGCGCAAGAAAATTCTGTTCTGTGCAGTGGAGTTCAGACCAGCATCCTTTGTTACCTGACATGGAAAATTCCACCACCAGACCACATCTACCAAGAGTCCCTTCTGAGAACAACTACTTTTAAGAATTCATATAAAAGCCTGTTGCAACCTTCGAAAAACCAAAGAAAGAGGAGAGAAATAAAGACTTACTTAATAAAAAGCAAAAATCCTGGCCCTTACCTTTCAAACACACCCTTTGAACCTCACCATCTCCACTGAATTTTAGATGAAACTTAGAGCCAGATATTTATAGGCACCAGACTATAAATGAACCTCTCTTTTGATATCATCCTTCTAGCCTTCAGTTCAAGGCTGGGCAGACAGAAACATGAAGATAGAGGGTGAATTAGTTCAAGAGGGGGAACTTGTCAATCAAAGTTGCTAATACAAGACCACGACAAAACTCAGGTTTAACCTCAGCAGTGACCACCCGTCAGTGTGGCACTTTGACTGCTTGTCAGCAACTTGCTTTGAAGAGCAAGGATGCTGCACAAGTCTTTCTGAAACCCAGAAAGGAAAAGTGCATGTCTGCTGGTCAGCCATCAGGCTTCCCAAAGTCTGCAACCAAAGGAATTCTCAACAAATTCCAAGCAAGTTATGGAGAAGAAAAAAGTGCAGTAAAAAGGATTGTATACTGAAACAGGCTCTAAAATGCTCCCCTATGCTCCTGGCACATAATTTCTCAGAAAAATTAGAGCACTTTTTACCTAACCACATCTGACTGTGGGACAATGTTGAACATGGAGAGATCCTGCATGTTCCCTCACCCCAGACCCCACGGGCACCAGGCTGTTGAACAGAGTCAAGAGAGCACAGATGGGAGTGCAAGGTCCACATGCCAGGGAACTCCTCAGCACGTGTGCAGAGAAACCAGAGGTATCTCTGAGGGAACACAGAACAGCCCAGAAGAGGCAATGTTCTTCCTTTTGGCTTATGAATTTATAGGGTTTTGTGTCTCCATACCAGGCCCCTGCAGAGGTTTACCTGGGCCCCTGACACAGACCTGAAGTAGGTTTTATTTCAATTAATTTATTTACACTGGTACAGACCTCCTAGAGCTCCTCCTGTTTTCCCTATAACGTTCCTGCCTTAGAAGCCTGTTGTCCAAACATCAGTAACTGCAGGATTCACTAGAGATTATAACATGTTAAACAGAGCGTGCTCACAGTTTTTTTCAATAGTATTAGGTTTCAGATATGCAGTATATTTATTCATGTAGTTAATTGCATAGATTGCAATAAAACCAAAAAAGTCTGTTCTTTCTTCTAACTGCAGGAGTAAAGAGGAAAAAATACAATTTTAACTAATCAACTACCTCATCTTATTCTTTCCTCAGTGTTTAATCCTAACCTTTCCAGCATATACATCTTGCAACACAGACCAAGCTGGTTAACTTTCCTAAAGCAAGAAGTGTTATGAAACCCGTGAAACGAATAAGCCTATCTTCACCTTCTGAATAAAAAAACATTCCACAACAGCAGGAAATTAAGGCCCAGGAAGACTGGGCTCCTGACAGTACAAGCATGGGAAGCTCAAGCAATGAGAGCAGCAGTGGGGAAGGAGGGTAGGAAAGGTTGAATCCCTGCCCTTCCGCAGATCCATGCAATTCCCAGCCCTGGGACTGTGCCTGTGCTATCCCTGACAGCATGGCCCACACCGGCTTCAAATCTTGTCATTTTATCAGTAAGAACCAGAAGTTTATGAAGACCAGCTTTCACGGCACTTTATTATGCTTTTAGCAAAAACTAGAAGTCGATTGTGTCTCATTAATAAAATTCCACCGCAACAAAGTAATTAGTGAGCCTCGTTAATTTTTTATGCACATTACTAATGTGCACGAAGCCAGCTGACCTTTCAGTGACTAGTGTCGCATATATTACACACTTCAGGTTTTCTGCCTTCTTTTCTGTTATTTACAGTAGTTGCAACACATTTTCCAAAAAGCAAAGCGTGGTTTTTCAGTGAAGTTCAGAGCTGGCTTCTCCCTCCTGCCACTAATTCCTGATCACTTCTGCCTAGTCCAGCATGGCCAAAGGATCAGGGAAGCACAAAAACACCTCCAAGCTATTTCCACCTGCAGAACAGATGCAAGATAAACCCGGCCACACCTGAGGGCATAGGGAAACACAGAGATTCAGTGATTACCAGGAAAAACATCTCTGCAGGGACTGAGGATGTGCGGTCTCTGTCCTGCTCTGCCCCGGAATGATGCCAGCTTCCATCCCACTCAAACACTCACAGCAGGGGACACTCATTGGTGGTTTCATAACAAATAGCTGAAATGCCCATCAGTGTATCCCAAAGCTGGCCCAAAGCACAGGACGTGCCACTAAGAAATATGTGTGGCCATTAAGTCAGTAAAGCAGAAATAAAAGAATTTAGGAATGAAATGAAACTTCAGCTTGAATAAGGACTTCTGGATCAGGCATTAAATCTGCCTGGTGTCTCTCTCCAGTGTCATCACACACCTATTTTCGCCTTGTAAAGTACAGTATTGATTTTTAAATGTTTTCATTCACACTTAGAAGATTTCCAGGATTGGATTTTATTCTTCAATATTATCTGCTGAACAGTGAAACACGGGATCATATAGCCTGGAAGAACTACAGGATCTTAATTACTGGGAGTCCATAAGGACAGGCTATCTGTGAGGAATTTCACAGGTAATGGGGATCTTCCTTTGGGACAGGGGCATGGACTAGAAGACCCTTCATGTTCCCTCCCAGACCTGTTTCTCTATAAATAGTCCACCATACTCTGTATCTGCAACAAGCAAGAGAGTTAACCTGCCCTCTGAGACATCAGCAGCATCTTGGCAGTGGAGAAGATGACAGGTTATCCTACTTTATGTCATCCCTCTAAAATCTGGCTGTTTTGGAGTTCATCTGTAAGCCATGCTCTGAATTTCTCAGATCTTACCAATTGCCACAATATATTGTGCAAAAAGAGCAGGAACTTCTCACAACCAAACACACATTTACACGTTTCTTGGGTCCAAATAGTCTCATTCTTACACTGGTACATATTCACCATGGGCACCAGTCATGTTTGGAGGGTTAATTTGTTAAAATACAGCAAAGCAGCAAGTACTGAGAAGCATTATCCAAGTGACAAGTGTTTATGCATATTTTATGAAGCATCTTCAACCACAGTTCAATATATCCAAGAATACTTATGAAAAATGGCAGATTCTGGAGGGGATTTGGAGAGGAAATAACATATAGAATAGGGGGACAGATGTTGCTAATTTATGATGCAAAGGCCTTTATTGAAAAGTGCACATTTTGCTTAAGATTCTCCACAAATGCTATTTTAATGCTGATTTCCTCCTCTTTAGAATTTCACAAACTCTTCTCTGTAAGAACTTCAGCTTGGCTTAGAAGTTTAGCTTGGATCAAAAGCAGCATCTGTAACCAGCAATTAAGCTGGGGCTTCAGTACTGTGCATGTTTTTAAAGCATATCCACCTTTAAACAACACCACTTGGAAAAACATGGCTAAGCTGCATGTTGGAATGTGAGAGTGCATGAGTGCCTCCTTCTGCCTTCCACTCGTGCCAGGGTTATTAGGACTTTTTGACCTGGGACTAAACTCAGAACAGCAACAGAGCAGGAGTCAGTGAGATGGATGGTTGCTAATATCCAAAGAGGTTGGAAAACAGAAGCTAAATCATCTCTTGAAAAAAAGAAAAGCAGGATATATTGGCTCAAGTGCTTCATCAGTCATTCCCAATGCCTCATGCACCATCTCAGGATCTTGCTTTTCCTATCAATATTGAAGAGCATTTTGAACATGAGTCAGTTCGTTCTCCTCCCCCCCATCCTTCTCACTTTACCCCAAAAGATTTGAAGTACTGATTAGGAAGACACTCATCTCAGGTCCCACATGCAGGAACCTACCCAGACTCTTTTCTGCTTACCAGCCCCTCCACACAGCTGTGTGGCTTCATTGTTCCTCTACAGCCCTCCAAAGACAACACAGTAGAGAGCAGATTATTTTCTGCAAGGTTGCATCAGCATCAGAGGGGTCTGTGAAATCCTCCTTGTATGTAAATATCAGTTAAAAATAAAAAAGGAAAACATGCACTGACTTCTCCTTCTGGCATTCATTTCAGACACTGCTGGATCATGCCAAAGTGCAAATGAATGGCAGACACCATCATGTACAGACACTGCACGGAAAAACCTACATCATTCCAGGGCTTTCACTCCATCACAGGGCAGCATTCTCTTCTCAGTTAAGGCAGCATCATTATTTCACTCAAGGTGACATTTAAAAGCCAAAGACATGCCCAAAACCCCCACAGCTTTATGGTTATATGCTGTATGTTATGCATATATGCTGTATGTCAGCACTCAAAAAATTGAAGAATTGGGGTTCCCTGTACACATTGGGGAGGGGAGCACCAGGGGTCAGCTCCATAGCTGGGACAAGGCAAAAGCCTAAAACTTCATCCACCAACCCAGACATATGGTTTGGGGTTTCTCAAGCTCAGCTCTCTGCTTCCACTACAAAACAACATGAGCTCAAACCACAACTGTTCTGCATTTCACTTTTAAGGGTGCCTCTCAGCAGTCCCAAAAATCAGGAATGCCAAGGTGGAACCCCAGAGAACAAGGAAACGCCAGCAGAGACAGCCAAGGCAGCACAGGCTGCACCTATTTCCTTGGCACCACAGATAAAATCCGTGGTAAAGGATTCATAATCCATAATTCAGTGGCAGTCTCCACGCCCATGGATTGTTCCAGCCCAAACAATTAATGACCATCAGAGTTAAAAGCTGACTCTGCTCCTCCCTTAGTGCTGCCTGAGATACACTGTCCATCACCAGGTCACACAGGCACAGCCACATGGCCACAATCACCCCGGTGAAGGAGGCTCTGTGTAGAGCTACATCCCACCAGCACCAACTCAAACTTGTGCCCTGGTCTCAGTGCTGGTAGGAGTGTCCCCATGGCCAGAGAGCTCTGAGGAGGGTCTCAACATCCCAGGCACAGGCACTGCAGGCACCTGGCCAGATCCAGCACAGTCCCTTGGCAGCTCGGGGCTGCTCTGAGCATGGCAATACTTCATGCTCTTATACACCCACAGTGCTTTCAGAGGAGAGTGATTACCCTGTACAACACTATCTCAACCCATCCCAAGCAAAATTTATTTACCTTTTTTTTTGTTTTAATCTGATAAGTTGAAATTTCAGTACACTTGTCCGCAAAAACACTGCATTACAAAGACGTATAACAAATACCGACTGTTTATAGACTCTGTTATTTATTCCCAGTGTATCTTCCTGCCTTTTACTGGCCATGTCTTTTATCAGCAATAACCAAGTACTTTTCAAGTTGACAACCTGTTTGGTTTACGGCTGGAAAATGTATCCAAGTGTCTTTCAAGTCTGCTCTGGCTGCATAGAATTCAAATTGCTCAATGAATGTCATTTTTGCAAAGTTTAGTTTAGATATTATTCACATTTTGCTTCAGGTTTTTTTCTTAATCAGTTTTGTCTTAGGATGGTCTTCTTAAGGCCAAGCGAACTTTTCAAAATTGACAGTATCAGTGCCAGAACCAAGTCTCTCAGTCCACATAGACCCCAAAATTATAGTGTTTGAAAAGAAGAAGAATCATAATCAAAGTCCAAGCAATTTCAAGACAAGCCATTTCTAGTTAACATTAAAGAGGGCTTCAAGGATATAGGAAGAAAATCAGATAATGAAGAGTGACAAAAGAAAGTATTTAGGGGCTGACTTTGGAGCAGCTTTCAGGGACACACAGACTGCTGTGACATGCAAGGCACACACAACTACAGGATTTCAGGGCAAGAGGAGAAAGCCTGAAAAAAAAACAGAGACTACATGTGTGTCCTGCCTGAACACTTGGACACAGACTTCGGTCCTGTCATGTCCATTGAAACAGAGAAGATGGTTTCAGTTATACATACCAAAAAAACACCAAAGCATTGGAATGAAGCTGAGAGGCTTCTCAGGATGTGTGGTCACCTCTCATACCTGCTCCTCTCCCACACCCAGGCACCAGCTGGCAGGAGTCTGTCCTCCTCCTCCTCCTTCCCTGCCAGCCCTCCACCTCCTCACCAAGGGCTTACTTCACATCACTCTTCCCATCATTTATTTCCTTCTGAAAGTGCTGATTCTCAAGCAGTACGCATGCTTTTGTGTTTTAATGTTTTGATTGTACTCAAGTTCCCTGCTCTCCCCCAAGCCTCCTTCGGGATCACAGCAGTGACACCTTCCCTTCAGATTCCCTCTCCAAGAGCCATCATTTCTCTCCCTAATTGAATAGTTGTCATGGAAATCTTTCCTCCTCTCCATCTTACTGAAAGGTTCTAAAAAAACCAGGCCCCTGCTCTATCACCTGTCACAGCACAGCTCCTCCCTGAGCAGGCCGCAGCCCTAACATCTCCATAAAAGCTCCCCAATGCCCTTCTCCCTCCCAAATTCCTGGGCACCAACACAATGGATCATTTTCAGACACCATTTAAGTGATTGCCAGGCTTGCCACACCACTTTCTTTCTCAGAGGTGCAACACCCTCCCAGCTCCAGAGCCATCAGCTTTCAAACACAGGGTACAGCCACAGCCACCTGTTATGTCTATATATATATAGATATAGATGTAAAGTGTTTGGGTATTTTGTATAAAAATGTTTTTGCTTACATAACAGGCAGTAGTTCCGCAGTCAAGAAATTATGTTTGTTTTTCCAGGCTAGAAAGTTAATTACTAAAAATCACCTTTAATGAATTTCCAAGACAAAAGCTGCTGGCTTCAGAGGCGGAGCAGGGCTGAGCTGGCTCCAAAGAGAGAGGAAGAAAAAACTGTGCTCAAAATATAACCCATTAAACTGCTACACTAGGCACCTGTGCTCACCTGCTGGTGGCTGCAGGGTCACTGTGAGGAGAGGCCAGGGCCACCAAACTCAGGCCACCTTCTTCATTTTATTTGAGTGACACAAAGGCAAAAACAGAGGTCAGTGTGAGGCCAAGGACAGCTTTCAGCACTTCCTAATACACAAGGCCTGCACAGAGAACCAGGATTAAAATACCCTAAATCCCAGCTAGGAAGACACAAGCAGGCATTCAGCCATGACTAATACCCCAAATATTCTCAAGATGGAAAACAAAAAATATCTTCCATGATCATTCACTGACAGAGTCCCATAAAGCTACTAATTAGAATGGTGTTTACAGTCTATATTTCATTTCATTTGATGTTTTTACTCTGATTAGTTATTCTATCACCTGCAGAGAGGTAGTTAGCTGAATGCAAAGGTGTCATTGGACTTAATCAGGTAAAGTAGCATTTCAGAGAGGGAATTCAGCTAGCTTCATCCTGCTCAGTGCCACTACCCTGTTAATAACTTCTTTTAAAATTCAAGTTGAATGAAAGCTAAGAAGAGTCAAGTTAGGTCAGTGCTCAGAAGAGAGATATGTGCAAGAAAATGGGTGAGCTGCAGAGAAATTGTGTATTACTGATTCTTTCTTCTGCATAAACAGTCCAGCAGGACACCACAGCTTCTGGAGGAATTATAAAGCAAGGTTTAGTAGTTCTGCATCCCCAGACTACATAGTGCATCTCCTAGAAGGAACAACATTCCTTCCAGTATCTTCTGACACCAAGCCATGTAGACTACCTGAAGTGCTTTCAGATTTCATATACGGTGGAAAGGTGTTCTCTTCCTCCCGGACAGATCATCAGTGTTCACAGTCTCTCACATTGTGCCCCACATCCCACCAAACCCTCCCCAGGGCTGCTGGAGCAGCAACATCACTTCTTGTGTCTTCCCTGCACATAGCTCTGCACGTTGGCTTTTTATCATTCCGTGGCATGCTGATTTTTATGCTGCTGATACCTATGTGTAATCCTGGATCCTATGCCTGAAGTTCTGCCTAGCCTGCTATTTGGTGTTTGCTGCAATTCTTGCCCCAAGCTATCACTTGGCCCTTTCATCCCTTTTTCCAGATCACCATTTCAACCTGTCCAGATTATTTTTCGCAAGTGCTCTGTTTCTTCTCCCCCAAGAATCTGCAGTCTCTCCCAACTTCATATCACCCGTCGGTTTAACAAACGAATTCTCTATTCCATTACCCAGATTGATAATGAAAATATTGAACACAGATGGACAGAAGCCAGCCCTGCAGAGCCTCACAGATTTTTCTGGGAATTCAAGATAAATGGGCTGGTCCATAAATCCCTGACTCATCTTTTCCCTCTATCTTGAACACTGGTACCACTTTTA
The DNA here is from genome assembly GCA_013390005.1 of Calyptomena viridis. Classification (NCBI taxonomy): domain Eukaryota; kingdom Metazoa; phylum Chordata; class Aves; order Passeriformes; family Eurylaimidae; genus Calyptomena; species Calyptomena viridis. Next base: position 8,990 of record WEIV01029026.1, read on the forward strand.
CTATTCTCTTTCTCTCAGGCAACTCCCACCTTGCACACACACAGCCCTCTCCCACAGCACTGTGATGCTGCAGCCAGATCTCTGGGGCACCTGAAGCTCCCAAGATCCTGCTGAAAACATGTCAAATTGCAATTGACAGGGAGGTCTCCCCTCTGTTAGAGGCACATGTGGGGCCACTCACAATGTCCCAAGAGAGCCTGGCCCACCAGCCTTTCCCCACTCAGCATTCAGAACCAGCACCCTGGTTGGTGAAAGACAGAAATATGCTTTGGCTTCAGAACAAAAATTGTTGCTTTTTTCCCCCCATTTAGCTTCCTAATCACAGCTAGCCAAGCTTGAAAATGCTATCGTGCATTATGCAATAATCCACTGAGAGCAGGGGGATTTTGCATAAACTGTGTGCTGTAATGAAAAGCATTTTCCCCCCCATCTGCCAAGGGGCAAAAAACTCCAACCCACACAAAACAAACAAAACCTCTGTCTTCTAAGAGACTTTTACCAGCTATTTGTTCCATTGCAGTCATACATCTACTGACAATACTTCTGACAAAAGCTGTGCAGAAACAGCTCAATTTGCAAAGAGTTAGGCTGTGTTCAGCTTTACAAAAGCCATATACTGATTTGCCCCAAATTCCACTAAAAAAACTAGTAAAGGCTGCTTCTCCAACTGAGGGGCTGGGGTTCCTTTTTTGAAAGGAAACAAGCCATTATTTAGTTCCTAGAGTGGAGAAATATCTCGCTCTACAAGACACAGAGCACTGAAATATTCTAAAATTAATAAACTGGTCTACTTCGTGCATTTTAAAATTAGATTTCAATTTTCAGAGAACCTGTATGCAAAGTTGCAGCCTAATGCAAATTGAAACGGTAATAAACACTTCAAAAACATGTTTATAATAGAAATGCTAACAAATCCTTAACTATAATGATAATGGCTTGCTAGGCAGCTCTATAATGTAAAATTAATCGTTAACATGTCTTAATTTTTTTTTCCACTGGGTCATTTAATAATGTGATAACTCATTTCTTTCCTCTGCCTTCATCTCTCACATTGCCATGGAGACAATTGTGAATCAGATATAAATAAAAATACTCTAACACTGTGGCACCACATGTTCTTTTGATCCTTTGCCAACATGATTTTAAAATTACAGGAATACACAGGAGCTCAATAATTAACAATTCATTTGCTAAGAAATCACTTCTTTTTAGCCAGTTTCCTGGTGATTTGCTAATTCAAGAATGCTCACAAACATGAGCAAAAAATTAAAAGTTCTGTATTTCTTTTCAAATACCTATCTTGCATTTCAATCAGCAAACAATTACTGCAGGCCAGAGCCCAAGAGCCAGCACTGCATTTCCTTTTGTAGTCTCATCAGTCTCGGTGTGATTTCTACTGGGAATAAATTTTAAGGTAATTTTTAATTGTTTGAGCTCAGAATTTACTTACAAGGAAAAACAGAAGTATGCAGTGAACAAGTTGACTGCTGGCCTCTATTATCTGAAGTGTCAAAAGGAGGGCATGGATCCCTGCTTCCATATTAGTTTGTTAAGTACATACAGCAGTAGAAAAATTAAGATTAATTGCGCATTAATGGTCTTGACACTCCTTAATTGCTACCCACTGATAGAGGCCATAATCCCTGATATTATCCATGTGCTTGGGAATTCTGGTGCAAAACTCTCCTCCACGACAACACCACTGTGAATTTGCACAGGGGCAGGTCTGGTCCAGTGGCTTCTCAGACCACAGGATGCTAAATTCAATCCTGGCTGAGTAACACACGGTCTTGAGCACCTCCAGTGCTCAAAACACCTGGTCGCTGTCATCGTACGTGACCTGTAACAACTCCCAGCCCTGCACTCACAACAAGACAATGGTCCTGGTGCTTCACAGTTAAGGACTTCATCTTACTAAAGAACAGCAGCGTGCTTAAACCTTTGAATTCTGGGAAGAACTCACGGTCTCGGGTTTTACAAAGGCTCCTGTGCAACTTCAAAATTTTTATTTGCAACTACATCAACGCCTCAGTTAAGCAACACCATAATACTGTTTACGTGGTATTCTGTCCAGCCTCACTAGGCATTCCCAGCCCAGCATCCCAGGAGGAAATGTGTTTCTCTGCACAGCAATTTCCATCCTCTGCTGCATTAGAAGTGGAAGGGCCAGCATGGGCTGACCAAGTTATTAATCATTGCCACATCTCTTCCATTAAAACACATAGGCTACGACTCTACAAATACCTCTGTGCATCGCAGGGAAACCTCACACGTACAGGGTCTTGTAAAAAATCCTCCAGGTCCAGCAACTGTTTTGTCCAAAAGGATTCAAAGTGATTTAAGAGCTCAGCTCTGACTCTCAAGAGAAACATAAGCACCTAAAGAGTTTAAATAATAGTGAGGACTCAATGGCTCAGAGCCTGCCTTCCCAATATAATTCCTGCTGTAATGGATAATTATAATTAGTGGTACAGCAGATATAACTTGATACCAGCCCCATCCTTTTGGTGACTTACAAAGATCTGCTTCTAGAGCAGGATAGAGGGGAAAAAAATCAAAAAAATAAGTAAAGAGGGGAAAAAAGGTCACTCTTTCCCATGACAGCTGCTTAGAGCCGGTCTATGGGGACATAACACATGTCGACCAGCCTTACCAGCTGTCTGCAGATGGAGAGCTTCAACAGCAGCTGCTCCAGCTTCAGCTCTGCCTTCTCCTCCTCTGCAGTAACTCACAGGTGGACACATCCATGGCCAGGGCTTTCAGAAATGGGACATCAGCGAACCTGAGGCATTCGCCCTTTCCCTGTCAGCACGTATAGAGAAGTGGCATTCAAACCCTGCTTCATATCCCAATCCTAAATAAATACAATAGAGAACAATTGGAGAAAACCCAGTAGGTAACCTGTGGCTGGCAACCAGCATGGAAATACAAATACAGAGCAATGATTTTGTATAAGGTGAATTCAGTTTTTTGTGCCTCCCTGCCACTTGATCCTGGCATTTTATCAAGGAAAGCAAATTGGTGTATTAGTGAGGGACACAAATAACCCCAAAATGCAGGAAAGCTGCATGGCGTTCAGTTCTGCACAGTGGATAACACCAACCCTAGCACCACAGGGCAGGTGAGCAGGAACACGCAGACCTGCTGCACATGGACACATCACCTTCAGGTTCCTGGGAAATGCCAAACAGCCATGGGAGGTGCAGGAGAATGAAACCCAGCTGAGAAGGTGAAAAGCAGGGACAAAATGGGCTGCTCTTCACTTTTTGCAGAATTTGACCTAAATTACCTGCTCACTCTAAGTAGCCAGGAGTGAATTTGGGGAAAATAAGTTACTACAGGGCTTTAGCCTCCTGCATAGCTCTGCCACAGAAAAGCTGCACGACTTCCATATCTCTTAATGGGCAGCTTTTGCCTACTGCTTATGTTCAATTTCTCCCTTAGAGCTGGCTCAGTAGCCTAAAAATAAAGTTAAAATATAAACATTGACATCCATATCACAAAGTCAAGGCAGGAGAGAATTTTTAGTTGAGGGAGAGGGTTTAATGCACAAAATAACTTTGACATTTTGTCGTACTCACTGAAAAACTCTTCAACACCTACAGCCTGGCTAAGACATTTGAAAATACAGACAGGCTTCCAATCGATACACAGCCTATGCTTGGGAGGAAAGCAAGGCATAACAATGCCACTTTATATATCCACTATCCCAGTCAGACAAATCAACGATTCCTGATTTTTCTGGACTCCAGCCTCCTCACTGGTGCACGAGTCTTTCCACCAGCCTGGAAATATTTCCATAAAAAAATTAACCAGTTTGATGAACTGATCTCAGTTGTGGTGTCTGCAACAGAACTTCAACAGCAGGGACTCAGAAAAAATGCACCAACCTGAGGAAGCTCCCATTGAGGGGCAAGGCTGGCATTGCTTGGTCTGAAATCCCATCAGCTCCAACTTCTGAGCTTGGAAAGGAAGAAAATGTAATGGAAAAATGTACCAAGAACTTTGGGGAGACAACAGAAGGAAGAAACCTCAGTCCCCAGAGGTGAGGGTGCTGGAGTGAAAGCTGACTAAGCCAATAGGTAAGACAGATGTACATAGAAGTCATCTACCACCCAACCACCTCTTCTTCCACTAGTCCTTGTTCCTACATTTTGCTCTGAAAATGGTTGCACAGAATCGGGTTCCAACCAGGGACCTGCCATGCACGGACACAACTACAGAAAAGGAATAGAGAAATTATGGGATATTCCCACCCAGAGCCACCATCTCACCATAGCGAAGCCCATGGGACAGCAGGGGCAACTCAGAGATGGAACTAAGACAAGTTCCAAAGGCAAAACAGAGCACAGGGCTTACCTGGGGAGGAAAGTTTCAACTGCAGAGCTGGCTTAACATGCTCCAACAAAACAACTTGAAGGAAAGACTGGTGGCATCCCCTGGCCCTGCTGTCCATCCCAGCTATTGCCAGTACTGTGTGGTGCCTGTCTAGCGTGGGAAGCCAAAGCCCCACGGTGGCCCAGCCAGCTGGGATAGAAGGCAGCCGGAGCTGTCAGCTCCAGGAGTTGCCTCCATCTGGCTTGGAGGCAGCCAGGCAGGACTTAGGATAGCAGCCTAATTTTGCAAACATTATCTCTGCTTTACGTCTGGAGGATTGAGACATGCACAGATGAAGCGTCCGCTGAAATTCAAAGCCCAGCCACCGTACAGAACTTAACACACGTCTCTTGATCACAGCCTAATAACTTAAAACACAGGGCTATCTCCTACTCTCCTACATCCAAACACCTCAGTAACCATTAAACATTCAAAAGGGAGCTGCAAAGCCAATTAAATCATGTTTCAGTAAAGTATCATCTTTGTGATGGATGCTCCGTGATGTTCCATTTAATCCTTCTGTGGGGCTCTGCTTTTCATCAGCTGCTGTAGCATGGAGTTTATAACACACAAGTTCCCACACTTGTTAGGATTTTATTGCTTGTGTTCACTCACAACGGCTCCCCATATTTATTAGCAGTTTGATAACAAAGCGAAGCACTTGTGAAACTGGCCCCAAGCTCCACTCGCTGAACTGTGAATTAACTATAAATATAATTAGAGCTGTACCTCACATTCGGGACAAAGAGGAACAGGAGGTCTGCCCCAGAGCTGTAACTACAGCAGTATGCAAGTCCAGGGCTGATAAAAATAGCAACTCCAGCTAAAAGCAGAATTAATTACATCAACTGTTAAAACAAGCTACACAGAGTGGTTGTTCTTCTACTTCAAAATTAAGCAGAAATTCCTTCCTGCAGTGTTTGAGGAATGAGTGATGATTTGAGCAGCCACAGTCCCCTCTCGCTGCATTACTGATTTCTGGGAGGTCTGATTCCATGAAGCACTGCTCAGTCACAGAGAAAAATTAAACCAAAATTTTCTAAGACAGACACCTAAACTGATTTTCAAAAGTACTCACCTGCATCCTTTTAGAAAAATCCAGCCTTTTGGTAAGATGATGAACATAGCCTCTATGAGCACCCTCAGGCAGCTCCTCCCCAGAGAAGAGACCACTGCTTTCATAAGACAAGCAATAAAAGATGAGCGGGGTCACAGTGGAAAGGGCAGAGAGGTGTGAGCTGTGACAGCTGAAAACCCAAGATATTTTCAGGAAATGATGTACTGTTCACCCTGTTGGACTGGGGGAGACTTGGCAGGCAGAAGGGAAAGTGATAATGGGTCAGCAAGGACTAGAGGGAGCAGAACCAGATTTGAGTGCAATAAAGATCAGACAGAGTGATCCCAAAAGGGGATCTGACAGAAAAACTGCAGTAACAGCCACAGTTTACAGTTTTGAATACATAAGTCTGATGGTCTGGAAGGCTTTCCCTCAGAGAGAGCACAGGAACAGGGCCCAAGGAGGGGAAGAATCCCCATTCTAGGGGAAGGGGCTTTGAGGCTCCATTTAGGAAGACCATTGCTCATGTGGGGAACCACCAAGCAAGAGGCTGGGAACCTCCAGAAGATCCTTCCAGCCACTGTTTCTAGACTGGAATGAGATACCTCATCTCCTATGTGAGATTAAATGAGATGTATTTGGCAGAATGCAGGAAAGCACAAGCCATGAAGAAAAGTGGGAGTCTGAAGCCCAGGGGATGAGATGCTTTTCTACCAGAACAGGTTTTCTATGAAAACAGTCTGACCTTTAGCAGGACAGCAAGCTGAGACACACAGCAAAGGGGAAGTGCTCAGCCTGCATGTGCATCCCTTCCCACTCAAACCAAGGACAGAGTCAAGACCCTTCACCATGGGCACAAAGACATTCCCATAAGCCAGCTGCACCCTCCAGCCCCAAATCCCATGGAGAGCCATTTCCAACCCCCAAGACTGTGGCAGCATCAGGGAATACCTTTGTGTAATACAACAAAACTAGGACACTGCACCCATCCACATATTTTTGACCTAAATCCATGACCACTGAGGAAGGCAACACACTATAAATCAAACAAAAAGCTTCCTAACAATGTCTCCTTGTGTTGCTTTCTTCCATAAACAAGCAAGATCTATGCATTCTTGGGGCTATTAACAAGAGCCATTTGTCTTTATTTCTGCATGTAACTAATGGAGATGCCAGCAACATTGATGAGCCTCGAGGGATTAATTAATAAAGCCATTTTCAAGGGGGTATCTGCGGACTTGGTTTCTCTCATGCTAAAGGAAACATCAAACATTTTTCAAAGCATAGGATGAAATTTCATTTAAGAGACCAATGGCCCATGTGAGTGTAATCATTATCCGGCCTAGCAAAAAATTACCAATGTCCAAAAGGCTGACGACTTTCTCAAGTTTTCTTTAATTACTTCATTTTACAGTTATCAAAGCAGCACAGCAAATCAAATCCAGCAAAGCTACAAAGGGGATAAAAAATAGCCAGTGCGTCCATATGGCTCCATATGCCGATGGGCAGAACTGAGGCAGTTCTTTTAGTTACCCATTTCAAACAGTCTGGAGAAACCTGGAATTCAGGATTCTCCTCTTTCCTGGGAGAATCTCACAAATCAGAATTAAAAAAAAAAAAAAACAGCTAAAAAACTTCATGGTTCCACAATAAATCAAAGGGTCAGCAGGGCTAATGTTTTCTATAGGTTCATTTACCTGTTGAGTGACTATGCTGGGACATGGAACAACCAAATGAGGGGTGGAAGGACAGGACTGACCGGAAATATTGGAGACAGTTTAAACTTCATAAATATGAGCTTTCATCAAGACGACACAAACAGAAATGAGTCATTAACTTAATTCATTTTACGAAAAAGTTGAATAAAGGTTAATAGAAAATTAGTCATCTTTCCTTAGGTTTTTTCCTACCCATCCCACATAATTTAATTAAAAACGTGCTCTAGAGTTCCAGAGGATGATTAAAAATAACCTCTTAAAACAACCCCTTTTCTATTAAACTCCTTATGTTTGTACAGGAATTCCTATAGAACCTTATTAAATTTCTGTTTACCTCTACTACATTTAATTTCTATTCTACACATCTTTTCCCTAAGTCCAAAGGGATTTCATGATCATGGTGGCTTATTAAATAAATATTCTTTCATATGGCTGGCAGTCCAAACTTAAAATCAGTGCAGGAGAATATCTACAGTGTAAAAACCCCTTAAAAAGCATTATTAGCTTTGCTTTTTTGAGTGGAAGACAGGAAGAACTTTTGAAAAGAACTTTTCTAGTTATCACTGCTGTAACTTAGCAGAACAAAGCAGGAATAATATTGGTATGGCTGTTGTTGATTGGTTTTTTTACTTCTTGATATTTTAATTTCACAATGGTGCATGCAAGAACACAACCCATAGCAACTCAATCACTCTCCAGGCTTGCTGAAACCCAAGAATGTTTTTTCCCAGTTTTCTTTTGTTGCTGTGGAGCTACAGTACAGAGCTCTGTAGCATTTATTAAAACAAGGCTAGATTTCTGTACAACAGGTAGGATATATTCAACAAAATCTAAAAAGTCCAGAGCTTGCAGGCATATGAAACCTATTCAAAATAGTAGAACAGCTCTAATATCCTTACTCAAGCACATACCTCTTGCTGTCAGCCTCCTGGAAAACATGATCCAGGTAAAATCATTCAGATGTTTCTGTGTTCAGTTCATCCACACTGAATTTTTGACTAAATCTAGACAAGTGAGAAGCCCAGAAAGGGCTTGTACAGACCTACTTCAATTTTTAAGGAGGGAACAACCAGCAAACCTCACACCCAGAACTCACCTTGCTGCACAACCGATGATGCAACAGTGAAGAACCAGCTTCATGGTGGTCAGATATTATAAGCTTGGCTTCATCAAACAGGTTTGCTGTAGCCCTGCAGACTGTAATGAGACTTGGGGTTTTCCATGCTGCTGCTTTCATCCCACAGGAATAGCACTTCCTACGGCAGATGGGAGGTGAATGTAAACACCCCAGGACATGTGTTCCCATGGGATGGGAGGCAGACCTGGCATGTGGCACGGGTCCTCACTACTCAAAAAGAGCCCCTCCAAGAGCAGCACCAAGATCTTTCCTGGCCCATGGCCACAAGATTGGCATATTCTGCCTGTGCATAATTTTGAAACTAATTGCACAAGAAAATCTTCTTTAATATCATGCAGCCAATCCTAAGGGGAACAATTATAGGAGATAAAAAGGACAGAAAAAAATATTTACACAGTTTCTACATTTCATTAGGGAAGCCTGTGGATTTGACAGTCACCTTGAGCAGGATTAAGGAGGGGAGGGAGGACCAGTAAACATTCAGGAGCTCCAGCATTGCAGTTCTGCCCTCAGGTAACTGTGCTGCCATTAAAGGCCAAATCTAATAAGAGCTCATTCTGGCTTGTAAGCCAGAAAAGCCTTCAATAATCAATTAAACTGAAATAAGACTGCAGCTGATTCCATGTACACAGATCACTCCAGCCTGGGCCCCTCATCAGTTATCCNCTGTGGAGCTACAGTACAGAGCTCTGTAGCATTTATTAAAACAAGGCTAGATTTCTGTACAACAGGTAGGATATATTCAACAAAATCTAAAAAGTCCAGAGCTTGCAGGCATATGAAACCTATTCAAAATAGTAGAACAGCTCTAATATCCTTACTCAAGCACATACCTCTTGCTGTCAGCCTCCTGGAAAACATGATCCAGGTAAAATCATTCAGATGTTTCTGTGTTCAGTTCATCCACACTGAATTTTTGACTAAATCTAGACAAGTGAGAAGCCCAGAAAGGGCTTGTACAGACCTACTTCAATTTTTAAGGAGGGAACAACCAGCAAACCTCACACCCAGAACTCACCTTGCTGCACAACCGATGATGCAACAGTGAAGAACCAGCTTCATGGTGGTCAGATATTATAAGCTTGGCTTCATCAAACAGGTTTGCTGTAGCCCTGCAGACTGTAATGAGACTTGGGTTTTTCCATGCTGCTGCTTTCATCCCACAGGAATAGCACTTCCTACGGCAGATGGGAGGTGAATGTAAACACCCCAGGACATGTGTTCCCATGGGATGGGAGGCAGACCTGGCATGTGGCACGGGTCCTCACTACTCAAAAAGAGCCCCTCCAAGAGCAGCACCAAGATCTTTCCTGGCCCATGGCCACAAGATTGGCATATTCTGCCTGTGCATAATTTTGAAACTAATTGCACAAGAAAATCTTCTTTAATATCATGCAGCCAATCCTAAGGGGAACAATTATAGGAGATAAAAAGGACAGAAAAAAATATTTACACAGTTTCTACATTTCATTAGGGAAGCCTGTGGATTTGACAGTCACCTTGAGCAGGATTAAGGAGGGGAGGGAGGACCAGTAAACATTCAGGAGCTGCAACATTGCAGTTCTGCCCTCAGGTAACTGCTGCCATTAAAGGCCAAATCTAATAAGAGTTCATTTTTGCTTGTAAGCCAGAAAAGCCTTCAATAATCAATCAAGCTGAAATAAGACTGCAGCTGATTCCATGTACACAGACCACTCCAGCCTGGACCCCTCATCAGTTTTCCAATATTGATGTGCATCAATGCATCGTGGCCAGGCACATATCCATCATCCCTAAAGGTTGTGATTGAACACCAGTGCTCTGAGCAGGGAACAGGAATAATCCCTTATTTTTCTTTGCAAAGACGAGACAAGGTTTGACTTAACCATTTTGTTCCCCAAGAATGGCATGGAAAGAGGACTGAAGAGAAACCTTTTTGTTTAGAAGGAACACCGAATTACATGAAAGGGGCTTGTATTCTTTAAGATCCAGATTGAAAATCCCAGCCATGATCTGTATGCAAAGGACCTTACAGCAGCTATCTAACCGCCATGGACTCCATTCCCTCATGGTTTTATTGCCACTGAACCTTGCCTAGCTTCCCATCCCAGCATAAGAATTTCTTTTCTGAACAGAACAGAATAATTCCTAATTTGAATTCCACTGCACAACAAAAACATCCTGCAAAATCTTACAAAGAAGCCAGTTCCCTCTAGCAGAATAGAAGATATATTAGGCTTCAGGACTATATAGGGCAGAACATAAAATAACAGACATCATAGAGTTTGATAGCATCTTCCAATCTCAAAGATCTCAAAATACATTACTAGCTGCAACAGCCATTGCTCTGTTAGACAACAGCACATCTCCAAAGTGAATCACATATTCAAGAGAGGAGTTTAAAAGTCTTTATGTAAATGGAAAGTACTTTGTTGATCCACGAAACGATACCAGCTCTGGGAGGGAGCACAGCAGCACTACACAAAGGTTGTAACATTCGCCATAGGTGTACCTGTTACTCCAGCTCAGTTTAGACAGCATGAGTAAATTAGCATTTACTCTCTCACCAGCAGAGAAAGATCATCCCATTAATGTATTTTCATCAGCTTTATGTAATTCAGAATCTTTACTCTTTTTGCTCTCCCCAGTACTTAATGCTCAAAGAACAGATTCTGTGGTTAAAAATTGGTATTGCTATAAAGCAACATAATAATAATATCCTTTTTCAAGTCAACTTCCACAGGCTCCTCATTAGATGGTTTAATTGAAAATGATAGTTAACAGTTGCCTCAATGTTTTCATTAGTGGCTACTTTTTTTTTTTTAAGTTTTAGTTTTTACAGAGATAAAAACAAAGCAAGCACAATCTGTTCTAAAAAAGTTTCTGAAGTTCCCAGTTCAGTGTTGTTCATTCAAAAAAAGTCTTATTTCTTTTTTATTATGTACCTTTTAAGAATAAGCTTGGTTTATCCTTTATCCTTTCTGCAGACACAGGAGAGTCAGATCTCTATACTCATTATCCAACTTCCACAAAGAGAAACTCATTCTAACAGAATTTTTTTTTTATTGCAAAAGCTAGAATTCAATTTTTAGGTCTCTCAAATATCTTCTGATGCTGACAAACAGGAACATAATCCAAGCAAAATAAATGTCTCAAACTTACAGCTAAATTCCAATTTCTGTGCAAATTTCAAATGTTGCCCTCCAGTTCCAAGAGTTACACGTTGCACAAGCAGATAGTACTAAAGCGATGCGGAATAAATAAAACTCCATAACTTTTGATAGTTATAAAGTGGGTATGTTTTCAGCGCTGGACACAAGGGAGATAATTCTCCAAAGACTTGTGTACCTGGCTTCGACCTGAACCACATTTTTATTCACATACATGTTCCATATGCATTACATTGTGCAACTTTTTCATACATATTCCATCCCCGGCCTCTGCTATGAAGCAGGTAGGTTTATTGTGAGGCAAGGGGGATCTTTCCAGCCGAACTTGCCTCCCAACTGTCACCATGGCAGTAGCTTAAACGTTACAAAACTATACATATTCATCAGGTAAGTTACATATTCATGATTTGCTCATGCATAGACATTTTTCTTCTGAGAACAGGCAGTGCTAATGCAGATTAGTTCTAGGAATTCATTAACATAATCTCTGCCAAGACTCTGCCCAATCTTCACCCAGTCTCCGCTCTGAGATGCCCTTCAGGGAGTATGTGTCAGTGACCTTTGGTTTGGTTGATGGGGCAGTAGTCAGCCCCATTGCAGTTTATGGGTGCGGATTCTTTGCTGATTAGTGTAATTCAGAGTCAATCTTGTTCTCATTGTTTAATCAGACCTTATTGTTCTCAACTCAACTTTCACTTGTTATGGCTGTAACTGTGTATTGTTGGTTTATTTGCTGGAAGTGTTGTGGGTATATACAGGCTAAATGTTTCATTTAGTGGTGAAATTTAGTGTGTTTGAGTAGGGGTTTGGACCCTTTGTATATTTGGTGTGAGGGAGAACTCCCTTGCCTTTCTAGCCTCGGGAGGGATGCGTCTGTTGTAGCACCAGTGAGCACGTGGGATTATAAGTGAGATGGAGAAGACAGAGCAAAGGAGTTATTATGATCTTAGCAGGCTGTTGCGAGAAGCACAAAAGTCTGTGCTGGAAAAAGGAAGGGCAAGGGACTAAATTTATAGTGGCAGCAGTAGTGGAGAAGGATGGAGACCCAGAAAAGGGGGGGCCGAACCTGGTGAGGCAGGGACATTGCAGGGGGGCCCCCGACGGAGAGTTTCAGCCTGTGACTGTTTCTTCTCTGATTGTGAGAGAAGTTTGGGACTGCGGCACTAAACTTGGAGAGGTAAAACTTGAGCCTCAAGTGAACAGACTGTTTGCAAAAAGAAATTGCAATTAAANAGGCAGTGACTCGATTTGTTCTGCCAAGTATACAACTCGTCATAAAATATTGCAGAGGAAAGCTCAAAATTAGACTTTCCAGCACCTTCATAATCAATGGAAAAAAACACTGGACTCCCCCAAGCCACCAAGCAGGTCTCCAAACTCTGACATTTTCATTATGAGAGCTTGTTTTCCAAGTCATTAATTTGTCAGCATTTCTACAGCATTTCATAACTCCAGAAGAGCAGCAAACTAAAGCATCTTGAAATGAAATGCCCAGAGTCTTGCCATCCATTGCAACTCACACAAAACAGCTGGTTTTCACCCAAATGTCCACCCCAGCACGGCTGTGCCCTCGAGCTCAGAAAAAAACAGAAGATGGGTATGCTTTGCTTTTCCCTCTCAGCTCTAAGCACCCTCTCTTTTCTCCACAATAGGAGCATACTTCAACAGGGAAAATTCAACTCTGGTTGAAGTCAGAGACACTGAGATTTGAGCATCCATTAAGTCATTGCAAGGATCCTCTGGTAACAGCACAAAGGAAATCTGCATCCTGCAGGACTGAGTTTGACTCCCAAAGAGTTAGACAAGCTTTTGAAGATCCAGTCCTTATGCACTTATTCTGAGAGATGCCAGCATAACATAAACTTAACCATATCTGAGTGCAGGGAGAGAAGACTTCCCTGAGCAGAGTCTGTCAGATTTATTACTTTCTCTGTTTCCCATAAAACTGCGAAACCCAATTTCTTATAAAAAATGTTTTTAAGGAAGGTAAGTCTTAAAGCTCCCAAAATAGTCACTAATTCCTAACCAATCCCAGAAATCAATCTATCCAATGCTCATTTGCACTGGGGAGATACAATTCTGCATTTTTCCTTGACTCAAACTCCTGCTCACTGTCATGGGAATAAGTTGGGCAACATGAGAAATATACAGGTGGCAGACCAGAGACACGTGCGACCAGAGGAATCCAAGTCAGGCTGGAGGCACAATGTGGAAGATCTTGTCTGTGGGAAAAGCACCAACTTCTTTACCACTCATGAGGACAGTGTTAAGTATCACAACATAACCCTGGATGTAAAAGATATACCCAGTTACCACCTCCTTCCTGCCAGGAAGGAATGGCTCACAGTAGGTGCAGAGGAATGGGAAGGCATGTTGTCATCACTGTACTGGCACAAATAAATACCTAACTGGAATTTCATACCTACTTTAAATGGATTTTTGCTTTTGTTATGCCCTTTGCCATTCACACGCTTGTAAGTACTTTCTACTGAATTTAGGGTTAGTGGTTTAGTACTATAAATACAACTGGAACCTTCAAAACCATCATTGTGATGCCAAACCAACCCCAGTGGAAGAAGCTTGACACCACCACCTGAGACAGCTGTGAACTGCCTGGCTGACATGGTAATTTCCTCTGCTAGGAGAAGGCTGTGAGAAGAAAAATTTATGTGTGTCAGGATTTGAAACCCTTCAGCTTCATTTAGATCCCTTACCTACCAAGACAAATCCAGCTTAGCAAGCCCCCATCCCTTGATCCAGGGCCTGGCACCACATATTGATCCAAGAGGAAACACTTGCTCGTGTTTTGCTGGAACACAGTATGAAAACCATCTGAGCTGGCAATTAAGAGCATCTTTCAAAAGACTGACCAGAAGCAGGACAAAACTTGAGATTTCTGAGTCAGCCATTCCATACATTTGAGCATGTACCATCTCAGAGGTGGTTTTTTTATTGATATAGAGGATAGTGGAAGAAAAATACAATTCCCACATGTCACAACAGCTGCCAGTTGTCAGCTGAAATAAAAGGGAAAATGCCTTTTCTGTTCCTACAGCAAGGATGCTCCCCAAAGCAGGACATAGCCCTCAAAAATGATCCCTGGAAGGGATACAGAAACACCACACTTGTGACAGCATAAGAAAAGTCAGCAAATTACTTCTGAGGACTTTATGGCCTCAAGAATACCAGAAGGAAAAAGGAAAAAAAGAAATACACCTCATTTCACCTGCACATACTAAACGTGCACCAATATACCACACATTTGTCATATTACTGTGTGCATGTTATTATCTAGGGATACATCAGAAACTGCTACCAAGGTAACAAGGATAGTAATAAACAGCAACCAGGGGAAAAACACCACCAGGAAGACAATGCATTTCCTTAGGTTATATTTTCGCTTTCCCCTCTTACAGCCTCTTTGGTTATTAACATATCAAATATTGGATTTGTATAATTTGACATCTTTTGCATTTTTTGAGAATTAAGATCAGAGTTTTTAATAGCTCTGCTAAAAGAAAAAAATCTCATTAAGGACTGAAGACAAAGTGCTCCGAGATTTCTCACACAAGAGACTCTCCAGAGGAGACATATTTGTGTGAGTCAACAGCATATGTCACTCTCAGAAAATAACACATTTGAATGAGACCTTTTCTCTGCTAGATTTATTTAATGAACAAACAGAACAAATCTTCAGTACTTCTTTTCAAAAGGGTGTACAGCAAGGCACAGGTTAAGTTGGTTTTCAAACTTCACCACAACAGGCAGAGAATTTTCCAAATCTGGTACAGATCTTGGAAAAATGGCAGCACAGGGCAAACAAAAGCACTTATTTCCCTTTTTATGGTAAGATGGGAATTCGGGAGCCTAGCAAATCCTTAAAAAGAAGTCTCTGGTGGATGGATGCAAACAGAAATGAGCCCAGGCACCTCTGCTGCTGTTTCACTGATCACATTTATATACCTGGCCCAAATCAGCAAAGGCAAAATTGGACTCTTTTAGGGGGCCAGATGGACTTCCTCTCTCAGGTGTTGACAGTTTTCACTTCTTAACTGTTTTACAAATGAGTGAGGATGTTTAGGGAAGAACTCCCATTTTTATCCAGTGTATGGGAATGGCCTTTCAGGACATAGCTGTCTCACAAAAGAAGCCACTGTTGATCATAGTCCCAGCTCATCTAAAAAAAGGCTGAGGACTGTAAAAACTTGCCAGGGGAGCACTTGGGAAGGACTGCTGCTTTCCCAGGCTCTCCTGCCTGTGTGCATGGAGTCAGATCCCCTGAGTGCATGGTAGTCCTTGTATTATTAGTAGTACTACTATTAATATTATTACTACTACTACTGTTATTACTATTCCTGAAACAGCACCAAAAGCTGATGCAATAGGAGGGAGGTGAGGTGGGGTCTGCTTTGCCCTGCTGAACACTAACATAATTACACATCCCAACTGCACCACAGTGCCTTTCTGACTGAAAGCGATTCACAGGTCCAAAGGAGCTCAAATGGAATTTAAATTCCCAGGGGAGGGTTTACAGACAAAAAAGGGAAAAAACTTAAAAGTCTCAAAATGGGTACATTTGATCTAAATGTCTTGGAGAGAGAGATACTGAACTCCACCACACTATATTTAGACTCACTTTTGAAAGGATAAATGCACTTCAAATCTCTTCATTAGTTCCATTCTTCGGCAATGGTTTATCTGCTAAAAGCAAATCCATCCTGCTTCGGAGAGGAGCTTGGTGGCCCCTCTTCCCACAGTGGCACAGCGAGCTTGAAGGTCCCCTCTCCACCTCAGAAATTATGAAGATATGGCTGGGGAAGAGGATACTTACTGGCTCGAGGGCTGGGTGTTGGCACACTTGGGGTAGAAAACCCCATCCAGATCAACCGAGGGCTGTGCCCACGCCTCCCCTCTCCACCCAGCAGGACGAGGGATCCTGCTCCCCTGTGCACAGACACCTGGGTCAAGGCAGGACAAATTACCTCTGAAGCAGCCCACTCTCTGCAGAGATTAAACTGAGAACCAAAACACCCTTCTAGGATGACTAATTGTTAGACAAGTTACATCCCACATGTGGCACACCCCTCCGCAGCGTCACCAGCCCAAACTCAAGATGCAGAGTGGAGCAAAAGGCACTGCTTTCCTTTACCTGTGAAAAACCTCACAGCAGTGATCCAGGCACGGATCTTCCCTGCAGAGCCAAAGCCAAGCTGCCTCTGGAGTTCTGTCCCCACAGCAAAACTGCTGAGCATCCACCTGGAGCCCAGTGGCCCCTGGGGACAGGGTGTACAGGAGCACTGCTGACACAGCAGCTCCAGCCTTGCTCCAAAATCAGGTCAGCTCCTCTCTGCTGCTTGCACAACACAAACACAGATGCAGCACCTACTGAATCCAGACGGTGAAGAGCCCTGAATGACCAGACCCTGTGGTCCCATGGGTCACAACACCCCAAGGCCACAAAGAGCAACTGCTTCCCAGCTGCAAAGTGCCACACAAGAGCTGCTGCTACCACAGTTTTTGCCAAATCTCAGCCCAGAAAGTCAGTCAGCTGCAAGGAGGGCATCCAATTTGAACAGGTCGGGCATGACCTGCAGGGGCAAACACAGTGGAGTCTCCTCCAACCACTGCAATAAAGCATTTTACCAAGAACTCCCCACGCTCTAAGTCAGCTCAGATTTAAGAAGCCACATACTTCGTATGTCTCTGAAGAATACTAAAATGAAAACTCAGTCACACTGCACTGTGACTACTGTGAAGCACTATTAAAGAGACGCTAACATTTGTTTTCAATTACCCAGCATATATTTGAAAGACTAAAATTGTCTCCAAAGTATTAAATAAATGTGTGTGTATACCGTGCCCTTGTGCATGGAAAATCAAAGTTATCTGACAGCCATTTCCAAATACCAATATTTTACCAATATCATTATATCAACATATAACAAGTCTCCCTGGGGTTCAAACCATGTTAAAAAGTAAAATTAGAAAGCAGAGGTATGCTAAACACTGCTCTTTGAGATGTAGAATAAATGCAAATGATAAAGCTAGGATTTTATTCCCATATCTCCATTTTGTTCACAGCAGACCACGCTGCCATTTTAGTCAAACTCTCCCAAAAAAATGGCACAGAAAGCAGGAAAGTTTCTGGCAAATGCAGAATGACATCCATAAATTTATGAACTAACTAGACTGACATTCAGTGCAATGCAAAGTGTTTGCCAATCAATAGCCTTAAGCATCAACTCCCCGTGGACAGCACTCCTGTGTCACAGCCTCCCACCAGCAACAGGCAATGCCATTTCCCACATAACTTCATGATCACTGCAATCACCCTTGATCAATTATATCGATGAGTCTGCAAGATCAGGATCTAGCAAGTGCAGCACTGAAGCAGCAGACAGTGGAAATGGATGTGTGGTGGGGACAGCGTGGGGTGTGCAGCACTCCAGCAGGGTTGCTTAGCAATATAATCCATGCCTGCCCATCCTTACACTGCTCCTACACCCAGGGATCAGAGATTTCAATAGCAACCCAAATACTGGCAAGGAGAAGCAGGAGGAATAACTGCACGCAGAATAAATAAGTGTCCTGCCTTTTCTATGTGATTTAAGGAAATTTAACTCCTAGTTTTCCATAACATCACAGGAAGCAGGGGGTCTGGGCACAGCCATACTCATTTGCAACCAATAGTATCAAAGATGCAAAGTATCAGCAGAGAGTAAACTTCTCCCAACTACCAGAAAAGTTTGCTCAGGATCCACTCGGGATGCATTAATGACACCAGAGAATCAAATCTGATTTGATTCACTGATCTGATTCACTAATTTGATTCACTGACATCCATGACAAATGAAATCATCATATTTAGGGGCTGCAATACCATGTGCTGGACACGACAGACAGGGCTCTGAGATGTGCAGACAAGGCAGAAGGGCCTGTGCTGCCTGGACCCTGATCCAGCAGCTGCTGCTTGTACTTGGATAAAACGAGCTATATAACCTGCCTCACACACAAGAGTCACTGAACACCTGAGCAACAGCAAATGAACAGGTTGTTTAATATTTTGGTTGCTCTTCACAGTAAGTCCCTCAAGTAAAGATTTAACTCAAATTTGTTAGACACATCCTGGGTGCTAAATTCCTGATGATAATTGCTAAAAGTGACCTGCAATGTGTGCAACATAATCCTTCAGTTTCTTTATTGCTCCCAAACAGTCCAAATAAGGCCATGGGGGAAAAACAAGAAACAGCTTCTCAGGCCCCTTTTCAGCATCTGCTGCAAACAGCAGGTTTCTGCTTGGCAATTTGCCTGCTTTGCTGAGTATCAGCACCTTCACCTCCCATGACTCAGAGATCCCCAGTGGGGACCAAGTAAATGGCCAGCAATGGCAGGGTGAATTCAGGATCCCTGTGGAGCATGCACGAGGGATGTCTCCGAGTCAATCACCAAAAATCCCTCTCGTCAAACCCTGTCAGAGCACTTAGATCATAAACTGATAACTGTCAATCTCCATTTGTTTGCAACGCTGCAAAGGCTTTCATAATTCTCTTAGAGATATAAAAGAGGCACTCTGATTCTGCTTTAAATGAAAACATGTGATAATGTTAGCTGCTGGTAAACCTCAGAGACAGTATTTATACTGCATCAGAAACATTTGCAAAGAAGGAAAAGAAATGCCTTTGGGCTGCAAGACCTTAAAAATCTACAACCCATACCCTGGAAACTTTGATGCCTCTGCCTAAGCACATTGCAGGATCTGTGCCTGTCAGTATCGTGATCCCCTCAACAAGGCCACACTGTGCAAAGAAAGCTATGAAAATTTGACTGTGTATTATTCTTTTTCCTAAGGACTTTTATTTTTTTAAATGTGGAAGAGGATATAGTAGACCCAGAAACTACAGTCTCCACTTTGTACACAAGAGGCACAGCACAAGTTGCACAATAAAACACCTTGAAACCCTTTCCTAGGCAGAAGGCAAGGCAGTGTTGCTAATTTATTGCAGAGGATCATGTTGTTCCAGGTACCAGGAGTGAAGCACTGTCCCTGCATCTCAAGCATCAAAATCTCCCGGAAAACAAATCAGGCTTGTGCCTATGTGGTCACTTTCTGTAGCTGCTGGAGGTGGATAAGCAGAGGTGGTGATTCTGCATTAACGAGGTATCTCAGTCCAGGCACCAAGAGATCTTCCATCCTTGTGAGCCCAAACAAGCCTGTCCTGGAGAGAGGGCAGTGACTACACAGCTGGGTGGCTGCACAACCTTGCAAAGGAAGCAGTAACACCAGAGGCATCAGCAGGCCCCTACTGCATTTTTATGTACCTCGATGACCTGAGCAGAACTTGTTCATTCCATCATGCAAAGCCAAGTGAGTGCTTCTCAAATCCCACCTGAATGTGAGCACATTAGCAAAAGAGAAAGGAGGAAGAGGGAGAATGCTAGAGGGGAAAGCCAATGCCCAGAGCAGGGGAAGATATTCAACCCCAGATTACTTCACTGGCAAGAGAGGCCAGACAAGTAACGAAGTCTATCAAAGGTTTCATGCCTTCAGCTATTCAAGGTATATATAATCCAAAATATTCACCACTGGTTTCACTGCTTGTCACACAGGGTAATTCACTGTACTCAAGGGCAGGTACATAAAACAAGGTTGAGTCAAGCTGGATGAGCAGCTCAGCCCAACATCTCCTGCTCCAGTCGGATGCTGTGGGATGACTCCCAGGCAGGGGTGTGTGGTGGTATATGGGATGCAGGAGCTAAAGGCTCATCTCTGTTCCTGGCTGTGGCAGGGACCAAAGTTACTGCACATCTCTGCCAGTTCGCTCCACCTGCAGAACAGGGATAACTGTGCTTAATATCTTTTCCTTGCTTTTTAAAAAGAAGCAGGTGTGCTGGTAGAAAATACCATTAAAAAAAAAATCCCTTTAGGTGAAAATCTAAAGTACAGCAAAGTTACTAAAACAGGATGCAGCCTTTCAGCTACATCAACCCTGTAGTTTCTGTTCTCCCCTGAAGTTAAACTGAGGCAATTTTCATGAATACATTAAATTGGCATGGAAAACTTAGAATGAAGAACAGTTTGTTTCTGCTTTGGAAATCCTTATCTTCTAGTTTCTTTAGATTTCTTGCCAGTATCCAGCATCATCTTCATTTTCAATTTACTTTGAGTGTTATCACACATTCATTCTATGATTCCTCATTGAAAAGAAAAACCCATGAGTAATAATTCAGCCTTCGTTTCAGGGTCACTTACAGGAGATTTCAGCTGCCCAATATGATGCAGTTGAGGACTCCAAATTATTCACTTGTTGGTCCTGAAGGTGCTGTTTCTATGAAATTGAATGAGTGCACATCTAATGGCATTTTTTCCAAGAAGAAGCAGTATGGACTGTGGACAGGATGGTAGAGAGGGCACGAAGTAAAATGACATCATCATAAGAGGGGGAAAAAAAAAGCAAGGAAGATCTGGAACCACCTCCTTTAAATGCAAGGCAGAATTCTACTGTGCTGAAAATACTGACTGGCTGCTTTCCCAGGTAAAATGCCATTGCTTGAAAGAAAGAGTCAATTACCACCTCAAGGAACCTTCCTGCTGAGGCAAAAAGCTATTTCAGACAATGTGTTGAACCCTCTCCATGATTAGAAAAAGAGAAGAGAAAGCTGCCTGTGTGTAAAGCCAACACCTAGGAAACACAGGAAGATGTGGGCATATTTTTCACCAGAGGCAGGCAAAGAGGAGGCCATCACATCCTCTGCTCCAGGCTGCTCCAATTCCACTTCGAAGCAAAGCAACCTGGAGCAGACCAGTGTGCTCAAAGTTCAGCACATGGACAACACAAAATACCCCAGAGGAATCTGCAGGGACTCCCCTCAACTTGCATTCTCTGAGAAACTTGCCTTTTTGTTTGCATCTCCCTCCCTGTCAGGGAGTGGAGCCTCCTGGAAAGCCCCCCCCATGGTGGGGCCATATGAAGCCACAAGGTCTCTCTGTGGCTCAGAGGCTTTTCAGGCTCTCAGGGAGGCAGATGGGCTGTTGCATTAACTCACCTCATGTCAAGTCTTCTCCAAAGGCTTGGTGAACCTACCCATACACCCAGTGATGAAAACCCTGGTGTCAGGGGTGCAGGAAAGAAGTGCTATTGCCCTTGCAATCACAGCAGAGCTGTGAGCCCGTGAGGGGACCCTGGTGAGAATCTTATATTCCATCATCTAACAAACACTCAGTTTTTGTTAAAGATATGAGAAAGGCCTATTTTATCTGAGAGAGGCAAAAAAATCTATATATACACACATGTATCTCTCTATAGTGTGTGAGTGTATATATAGAATATACATATACATGCACACACTTCACAGTTTTCAAACAGGATGACAGCATGTTTTCATATAGTACATCTGAAGACAAGGTCTTGTATCAGTGCTATAGCAGAGAAAACTTCATCTTGGAACTTAGGAATAAAGGGGAAAAAAAAGAGAGAGAGAGAGAATTCTTTCCTTCTTATCATGTCTGAGGAACTTAACTGTAGTGATGGAAAGGTATAAAACCTCAGACAGCAAAGCACTGTTCTGGAGACCACAATATGCATAAAAACTCCTGCAAGCCCTTGTTGAGTGTTCCTACCCTCCAGCCCATACCTCTAGGGTGCAATTTTCAGGAGACAGAAAGATTTAATGTGCTTTGGTTAAAATAAGCCCCTGGATTCTCAATGCAGAGACTGTCATGACAGCATGTTCCTCTGGTTTATTATATTAATAAGCAGAGTAATTCAGAACTCAACATGATGTGGTTCTCTGACTTGCACATGACTGTCTCCCCAAGCTGCAGCAATAAGAAGCTTCTTCCCCACCCCTTCTGACAAAAAAAGCTCTGTTATTTTGAGGCAAAATAACTATAGCTGCTTACAAACAAAGACACACATGCAACAGGTTGCCACAGCATGCAGAGGCAGGGGCTGAATTTGCCCCCATTTTCCACCCTGCTGCCTGTCAGGCTTCTTGGGATGCCAGGGATGCCCCCCTGTCCCAAGCACTCCATCCCACTCCCACCTCCATCTCATCCTTGTGAACCTAAGTAGGATGTTAAATGTCTTGTCCACTGATTAAAGTCAAATAAGAACAGAAAACATAAGCTTATTGAAATAGCAAAAAAAAATTCTAACCCATGAACAAAGTTCTCCTTCCTTTCCTTGTCATGAATAAAAGCACTATCCTGGCTGAAATCACATGAATTTACCCTAAACCCTTTAACTGCCATTCCTTGCCTTTATTTCCCAGCTGGGAGAGGCATGTTATGTTTATGCACATTGGGTAGCACCACCTGTATGGCTCTGAAGATGCCTCACATGCAGCACTATTATTATCACCTTTTTCTGGGGTGTTTGGTTCAAGGACAAGCAGAAAGGAGATTGCATTGCTGTTGCTGTTATCCACATGTACTCAACGCATGAGGACCCCAGATGATTTTCTACTCCCCTTCCCATAAAGGATTTTTATTCTTTCCCTATGATGCAGCCTCAGGAATATGTTGTGTGGCAGAAGCTTTATACCATGTAAATTATGGATATTGTTTATACACTGATTATGTCAAACCTAGCTGTTTACCTTAGCTAGGACTGCAATTATTTTAATGGTAATTGTAAAAATAAATGGGGAAGAAAAACAACAGAAACTTTCTTGTTTGGCTTTCTAAACTAGAGCACTGCCAAAAGTGACCCAACCTCAGACAAGTCACATGTAGCCACTTGTTTTAAAAATCAGCTGAAAGTCAATGTGGTTTTAGAGCCAATAGGAGTACAACAGATATGGTATTTGTTCTGAGACAATTGCAAGAGAAGTGTAGGGAACAAAACAAAGGACTCTACCTAACATTTATTGATCTCACCAAAGCTTTTGACACAGTGAGCAGAGAAGGCCTATGGCAGATCTTAGAACGAGTAGGATGTCCTCCCAAGTTCCTCAAAATTATTATCTTGTTACAGGAGGATCAGCTGGGCCAAGTCAGATATGGCGATGCACTCTCTGAGCCCTTCCCATTAACCAACGGTGTGAAACAAGGTTGTGTTCTCTCACCAACACTATTCACAATCTTCTTCAGCATGATGCTCCAAAGGGCCATGGCAGATCTCAATGAAGATAATGGTATCTACATCTGATATCGTACCGATGGTAACTTATTTAACTTAAGATGACTCAAGGCCCACACTAAGACTAAGAATTACCTTTTCATGAGCTCCTTTGTGAAGACGATGCTGCCCTCATTGCTCACCCAGAAGCAGCTCTGCAGAGCTTACCATCTTGCTTTGCAGAGGCTGCTGATCTTTTGGGGCAGGAAGTCACCTTGAAGAAGACAGAAGCTCTTTACCAACCTGTATCTCAGGAACTTCACCATCATCCTCACATCACCATAGGCAAATCAGAGCTTAGATCAGTCCAGCAGTTCAACTCTCTAGGAACCATCATTTCCTCGGATGGTAGGATTGACAAAGGGGTAGACAATAGGTTAGCAAAGCCATACAGAGCTCTTGGGAAGCTTCATGAAAGAGTCTGGTGCAACAAACACCTGAAGAAAAGTAAAAAGATTAGTGTTTATAAAGCCATTGTACTGTCTACTCTTTTATATGGGTCTGAATTGTGGGTCATCTACCGCCATCACCTGCGACTCCTCGAACACTTCCATCAGTGCTGACTCCGTACAATCCTAAACATCCACTGGACTGACTGTGACCAATGTTACCATCCTTGAACAGGCAGGGGTCACCAGTGCTGAGGCCATGCTGTTGAGAACACACCTGTGCTGGGCAGGGCACGTTTCCAGGATGGAGGATCACCGCCTCCCTAAGGTTGTGCTCTATGGGGAACTCGCCACCGGCTGCCGCAATAGAGGAGCCCCAAAGAGGAGATCCAAGGACTCCTTGAAACAGCACCTCAGTCTTGGCCATATTGACCACGATCAGTGCTCCACTCTGGCCTCAAATCGGGAATCATGGAGACACACCATCTATAGCACTGCTGCCTCCTTTGAAAACTCACACAGAATTAGCCTTGAGGAGAAAAGACAACGCAGAAAGACCCACACCTCATCTATTCCACCTAAGGAGACTTTTAGTTGTGCCTTTTATACCAGGACTTGTCTATCCCACATCGGCCTTTTTAGCCACCAGTGTGCTTGTAGCAAGCGTGGGTAGAGCCCTTCCCATATCTTCATTTGTGAAGCTTAGCCAGGATGATGATGAAGCTTGTCCATGCATGGAAAACAGAGCCCTCTGTAGGGTTCTAGGCACAAATGAGTCCCTAAAGGTCCAGAATTCAGCCCAGTCACATCTTCCTCATTTATCACCACCTGCCTAAACTGCCACAGCACCCAAGTCTTCCCACCAACCAAACAATCACATAATGCTGACATCAAACACATAGAATAGGGTCAAATAGCCCACAAGACAGGCACATTGCCCCTCACTTCTTTCCAACAGTTGCACTCTCTCCAAACAGAAAATATCAGTATGGACCAAATATTTTTGAAGGTACTCATTTTGCAGCTGGAGCAACTGTTTCCCAGCTCTCTGTGCAGTTCCCTACCTCCTCCTCCTCCCTCCCTGGACTGCAGACAGATGCCAAGGCATGGAAGTTATTCTTTCATTTACAGCATCTGGTTCCTTGGCAGACTCTTCAGGCAATTATGTTTATAGCTTTAAAGCTGCCTCTAGCTCTGCTTCATGGGTTTGCTGCTTTTGGCTTGTATCAGTCCCTTCTCATCCTCGCTGTCCATCACATTGGCTTAATGTTGCTCTTAAAATATGGGAATCAGACCACTCACATCTCGCTCTAATTAGAAGCACTAATAAACAATACCCCATGTTGTTCTTTAAACACGACCACTAGTTTTGCATTTTCAGAAGACCCTGGGCACTCTCTTGGTCTTAAAGTACCATGTACTTGGAGTCATGTGCTATCACTGACACAGCCTGGACAATGAAACCTCCTCACAAACATAAGAGTTTTTAATTCTTTCTTTTTTTTTTTTTTTTTTTTTTTTAAGGGGGNTATTTCTTGCTAGTGAAAGGTTGCAGATAAACAGTGAGGGACAACATAAGTCCTGTCCCTCATCATCACGCTGAAGTGACCACCTCCTGGGATAAGAAGATAAGCTGATGCTTGATCCTGTTTTTTTTATTAAAGCTGCCAACAACTAACAGAGATCTGCACACCTGCTCAAGGACCTGCAGATCATTTTGGATGCGTTGAGGCAAGGCCACCACAGGGTGACAACTTCCAGACACCACTGGCTGGCACAGGGTTCTCATCAGTGACTCCTGAACAAGCACCAGGTTAGGCTTTCAAAAAAAAAAAAACCAAACCCAAACCACATTGTCTCAAGGGCATAGAGTTACCACCCTGAGGTCTCACAACTTAGTAACAGCCAAATAAATTTGGGGAGCGCCAACTTTTAAAAAGGCATTTCAAACCAACCAGTTTCACACATTGTCCTCAGGAGATGCTTCATGGAAGCAGCATTTCTGCTATGTCTCAGAAAGAAGAGAGTGTCAACAGAAAGAAGCTGCAAACCACTCTAGAAGATGTTTCCATCATGGCAGCTCCTGATCTCCCAAAATTCTCTCTTCATAGAAGGAAATAACAACCTGGCTATTCCTCTTTGTTTCTTCCTACCATCACCAGCTCCACACTCAGAGCACAATTAATTGGCCCAGCTTGTGAGAGTGTACATCCAACTGGATGGTGTTGCTCTGTCTCAGAAGAAACCACAAGCCCTTGTCCAAATCCCTCCCAGGAGCACAGGGAATGCCTCACACACCTCCAAACACCTGGAGAATGTTTGGCCATAACCAACAGCCACAATGGTAAAACCCACCACGTGACCCTTTTCCTTTGCTTTCAGCACAA
>WEIV01029029.1:0-10459 GCA_013390005.1 Calyptomena viridis
AAGAAGAATAAAAGCAAGAAAAACTGGGAGTCAAGATTTTAAATAAATAAATAAAATGATTTAATAAATTAAGGATATGTGGAAGAAGAGAGAAGAAAACAAAAATAAAAACCTCAAGTGCTGCAAAGACAATCACTCACCACCTCCCATGAGTAAAACAATGCTCTTCTAGTTCCCAAGCAAAAGATGGGTAACCTCCTTAAAATACCCCCTTTTCCCTTTTATTACTGATCATGGTGTTATATGGCAAGGAGTCTCTTTGGATAGTTGAGGTCATCTGTCCTGTTATCTCCTCTAGTCTGGAGTGGGGCACAGTGAGAACTAGAGAGAGCCTTTACACTGTGCAAATACAGCTAAAAAATTATTGTATTATCAGTTCTGTTTTGGTAACAAATCTAAAACACATGAGCTACTATGAATAAAATTAACTCTATCCTAGCCAGACTTAGTATAACTGCCTTATTATAAATTGGAATAATTCTTCTGTTTTTGTTTTGTTTTGTTTTGTTTTAATTTAAACTGGAGTTATAATAACTGGCAATTGAAAAAAAAATCTAGTGTACACACTTCAATGACTACCTCTGAGTTATTTGAAACTGTGTTGCTTAAACTATGTTATTTAAAACCAATTAACACTCATTCTCTCTTCTCTGCTTAAACTCCTATTAGCCTGTTTCTAATGAAATTGTGGAAGAATTACCAATTTCAGGAGTGTTTCAAATCATGCTGGAACTTTTTTTTTTAAATAAACCAGTCAAATTCCTTGTGGATCCCTTCCAACTTTGCATATTCTGTGATTCTGTAAACTATCTGTAGCAGTATATTACATGTATAGAGCAAATGAAATGTAATGGACAATTTAATTTCTGTATACCTTAGCACCACTAAAGAAAATGCAGCAATTCTTGTGGCTTTAGATGAATGTACATGTTCACTATGAGTATAAGTTAGTTTTCATTATATTTTTGGAACATGGAACACACTTTAGAGTTCTGTGATGTGTTGTGAAACATCAGTGACTGCTCCTCTTTGGAGGGCAGACCTTAGGGCATGCTCTGAGAAGAGAGGGACTAAGCTGCTGACATAGGCCCTTCTCATTTCTAACTACGAACACAAATAGTAAAGAGACCTGAACTGAATATTGGTAATCATAAAAACAGACCCAGAACCACGGAAGCGATGTTTTTGTTGGTGTAGCCAGAGTGCTTTGAGGATGTGGCAATTCTGTTTCCAGATCCAAATTGGATTGTGTGGAAGGAGAATGTTCACCAGGGCTCAGACATACCTCCAGTCCTTCCAGCTTCAGGGCTGACTCACAGAGGAGCAGATGAATTGCCTTTATTCCTATAGCAGCATTGCATCTCAGTCTCTGTGGAAGGCCAGCGGGAGAAGACCTGCAGCACTTTTGCAAAGGAGAGATTTCAAATTACTTACAGATCTCAGGAAACATGAACGCTTGCAACTATCATTGTTTCTAATTGAAGGAAAATGGTCTGCTACAAAGGTGCTACATTACCTTACTTTTGCTAGCTCATGGTTTGGGCCCAAAGTACTCCTTCAGCACTATTATTTTTTTTTAAGTGGATTATTGTTGTGCTCTCTGGCTGGAATGGAAGTCTGATGGCCATCAGATGATTTTACTAATGATGATCAACACTGTGGAAGGACTATGGGTTCCCTTTTTATTGTAGTTATGTAGAAACACTATGGCCAGACTTTCACTATGCATCCTGCTCCTTTGACTAGTTTGTGCAGCTGTGATACTGTCTACAGAATAAATAAAACAATCAAATAAATATGATGCAAATTTTAATTCAAAGTGGAACAGTATTTGCAGTCAGCTTCCCCTTTACCCAACAGCAACAAACAAACAAATAAGCAAACAGCTCCGAAACTATCAGTCTTTCCTTTAGCCATTCATAATCCCTTATTCCTCTTTCTTCTGCCTCTCTCTCTCTGTCTCTGGCATCATAACTGTACCAGTGATGTTTTAAAACACAGTCTCTAATTGGCCCCATTAAACATAATCAGTAAGACATTTAATTGCTTCTTCTGCAGTTGGTCAACATATTGGAATTGTGTTTCATTTAATCTATGTCAAATCCCAATGGAAAATCCAGCTACCATACCTCACTTTTCTGGTTACTTTCCAGTGCAGTATTTGTTATAATGTGCTGCATGATGAGAATTCTCAGGTTATAAAGTACACAAAAAAAATCATTGCTTAAAAGCTTTTGGTGATTGCTTATCCCTCTCAGTCCTAATGCATCAGTGAAATCTTTGGAAGAAAATTACAATACATGGAGATTTTAGAAAATCCACATTGTTTATTTGCTTATTCACATATTAAATGTAGAAAATAATCTCGCACTTTATTAATTCTGTTGAAGCCAGGAATCTCTCATACTGTGCAGAAAAAGGGATGGCAGTGTTACAGGGATTAATAATGCATCTAATATGAATCTCTTGGTAAAATTAAAGATGAAAGAAACAAAAATAGCATGAAAGCTGAAACATCAAAACACAAAAGCATGGGCATTCTGAATTCAGACTGCCATTTCGCTTTTATTACAGATCTTTTGTCCCTAGGTTTGTAACAAAGAACCAAACAAATCCAGAGCACTTTAGATCCAAATTATTGCATCCATTTATAAAGAAATAATATATATATATAGTTCAAGAGCTTTACTAAATACCCAATCACATACGAGTAACTTACAGGTGCAGGAAGTAACATAATGTACTATTGAGGCTCCCTGGTACTTCATATTATAAATCCCTGTTTTAATACCTTTTAATTTTGAAAAAATGTTAATGAATTGGGATGAAATATTCTATGACAGATGCCTGCCTTAGGCTGTTTCTTTGGTGGGCAATATTCAATCAAACATCTCAACCACTTGGGGGAATTGAATTAGGGAAAAATTAACATTAAAAGTGTTAGCTACCTCATTTTGTAAAGAAAAACCATGCTTTGAAGCCCAGACATCACACTTGCAGTCAGGGTGCTTTTTGCCATTTTTTAAAAAATAAAAAGAAATTTGACCAGCTTTGAACACAAATAGAAAATTATAACTCTGTCCCTGCATACTTTGCACAAAAGCTTCCTTGAATTTGCTTTGACCCAACACAGTTCTCATTGCTGTACATAGAATTGCATATGTTCTAGGCCTCAGAGTGACTGAGGATGTTGCACATCACTCAACCATGTATGACTCATCCCAACTGAATGAATGAGCAAACCTAATCTCTCTTAGTGTCTGCACATCACAAGTCTGCACAACATTTGCTGTAGCTTGGCCATGGCTAAGAAGGAAAGGCTGGACCAGGATGATGTTAAGCAGACACCAAAGAAGGCAAAGAACCATATTCTCCTGTTTGGTTAATTAATATTTTGCTGGAAAAAAGATGCTCAAAGAAATCAGTGTAAAAAGTATCCACTAAACATAGTCACCCCATTTGAAATACCAACTGCCTTCTTTACTTCTGAAATGCTGAGTATCCTAAATTTTACTTATACTAGTTCTCTCCCACAGAACAACACAATAGCAGAATCATTTGTTGAGGATAATGAGACCACTTCTGGTAAGGAGATGCCACACAATTACTAATGTAATTAGCAGTACAGTATTCAACATGCTTGATGATCTAGGTATCTATTTTTGTCAAAGTAATGGGGAAAAATGAAGCCAGACAACCAAATGAATGAAGGCCGGTGGATGGGGATGATAACCTGCAATGAATGACAAGGAAAACTGAAATACTTTGGGTTTTCCTTAGCCTTACCAGACAAGCCTGCTCCCAGCCTTCTGCTCGTACCAGCATGGTTTGGCAAGAAGAATAATCGGGTAGCAACAGGCAAGGGATTACTTAGAAAAACTAGATTATTCAATCTACAGAGCCTGAAAAGAGGCCCAAGGCTGTAGAAAGGTTGGCCAATGTAATTATAAAGCTGTTTCCTGACAACTAAAAATATGGCAATAACATGCCATGCCATAGATCATGCCTATATTTAAGAAAGGTAAGAAAGACAACCAGGGGAACTGTCAGGTGGACACACCAAGTGTAATCCCTGGTATATCCTTCTATCATCCACTTATGAACATGCAAAGGACAAGAAGGCAATCAAGATCAGCATAGATTTACAAAGGCAAATCCTACCTGACCAAAGTGATTGCCTTCTATAACAAAATGATGGACTGGGAAGATAAAAGGTAGCAGTTCCTGCAACTTCCACTCCACTAAGACATTTAGCAATGCCTTCCACCATATTCTTGTGCCTGAGAAAGTGTGGTGGGATAAACAGTTTGTTAGCTGGGCTGAAAACTGGCTGTAGCACTGTGTTCCAAGGCAATATTCAATGGCTTGAGTTATAAAGGTTGGTAATGAAACAAATACTCTAGGGTTTGAAAGGAGTTCAATATTTTCTCCTGGATGCAGAGGCAGAATGTTTCCTCAGGAAATTTGCTGAAAAACTGTTTGATGCACCAGATGATACAGATTCGGCTCTAGGGGCTTTGAGAAAAGTGAAGACTGGGCCAACAGAAGCTTTGTGAAACTCAACAGGGAGATGTCCTAAATTCTGCATGTGGGGTGGAATGACCTCATGAAGAAGAACTGTCTGAATGGCACCTGACTATAGCGGCTCCCTCCACAAGCCCCAGCTCCTTCTTCAGCCCGGGCTTGGTAGTTGCCTCGGAGCACATGATAGGAGAGGGCACTTCTGGGCGAAAAGCCTCCGTGTCGCAGGGAGGTCCAGCCCAGGAGTGCTTAAGGGCAGCAAAGCCTGTGTAGCCTCTTGCTAGCCCTCGAGGGTTTACCAGCAAACGGAGGACAAAGAAGATGCAGGCGACTCTTCTTGGTTAGGAATATTTTAAGTTTATTTCTCTCTGAGAGCAACGTGCCCTACAGAGCGCCCTAAGCTTAAAGAAGCCAACCAAAAAAAGCCAGAGCCACTTCCTGTTTCAGGCTCTTATAGAGGAGTTTAACCAATGAGAAGGGAGGGGACAAACCATTTGGAGAAGGGCAGGGGGGTTAACAGAACATTCCAACTTCAAGGGGTAACAGAACTATATAATACAGAAATACATAATATAGAAATACATATTAATCACACACCACAACACCTGACCAAAAGGACCCGGAGGTTATAGTGAGTATCAAGCTGAATATGAGCAGAAGTGCATGGCCTACATGAGTAAGATAAAATGCATATTGGGCTACACTAGGTGATGTGAGGCCAGCATTTAACATGTCACTCTACACAACATTGAAAATGCTGCAACTGGAGTGACATGGCCAGTTTTCAAAATGAGCATCAGGAAACTGTAAAGAGTCCATCTGCAAACAAACAAGCTGTTCAGGGGCCTAGAGCATATGGCCTCTAGAAATGGAGGGAAGTCTGGAAGAGAGGAGGCTAAGGTACAACCCAAAAGCAGCCTGATTCCTGAAGAAGGAAATGTCCAAACTCTTTGTAGTGGCAGACAATTTAATAAGAAGCAACTGTGACAAGAAGCTTGAGAAATTCAAATTGGACATTATGTAAATCTTTTCTCTCTATACAGATAGAAATCTCTATCCTTTTTAAGACAAGGTTAGAAAAAGCCACAGCTGATGTAGATCCAGGATTGATATTAACCTGACTTTGAGTAGGAGGTGTATTACATGTATCACTAGATACTCCTTCCAGCCACCACTTCTATGAGTCCAGAACAGAAAAGAAAAAACTTTCTGCTAAGTCTTAGTCCTTTCAAATAGTGTAATTCAGGAAACTTGAATTGCCTAGGAACAAGAACACAGCTGGACAAACATCACTAATAAATGCCATGCATAAATATTCCGTTCTTAAAAGCTTTTACAATAATTATGTTCACAACTCCTTTTTCACTCCATTTCCACATATTAATTTTACCTGAAGAAAGATTCAATAAATTCTATACATCTGGACATCAGCTATTGCAAGCAAGTTTTTCCTTTGTAGTGGACTATCTATTACTTAAATCTTATTCCATCTTCCTCTGCAGAGTTTAAATTCTCTTCAGGGTCTTTCAGTGTATACAGAAGGACTGCTCTGTCAACAAGAGATTTATTGATACAGAGTTCTGCTAAGATGAAGGAAATTCTGAATATAATCGCCAGGGCAATGAGTTGTAGCAATTCACAAGACTCACAGATTCCAAAATTTTAAGGTCAGAAACAGAGATGTGAGAAAATACCTGATAATGTAACAGTTTCGCAGGAAAAGGTGTTAGTTGGGTGACACTCAAAATGTGAATTAACAGTGCCACTCTGATGCAAAAAGGCATAGACCAAAATAAAAGCTAGAAAGAGTCAGCCTTCTGTTCTACAATTGTTCTGTTCTACTCTGCTCTGTTCAAGCCTCAGCTGGGTTTCTTTTTCCAATTTGGGCACCACAGTTTGTGAAAGATTTAAAATTTAAGAGAGCTCAGTAAAACAGTAGAACAACTGGGATTCTACAAAATATGACTGGAGAGAAAAAAATGAAAGAATTATGATTCTTTAAGGAAAAAAACACTAAAAAGAGGAATTTCTTCAAATATATAAAAGGCTGTAAGTAAGAGAGAAGGAATAAATTATTCTCCATGAACTAAGAGTTAGAACAAGAAATTATAGGTTTAGACTGCAACAATATTTGAAACTAGGATTAGAATATTAAAAAACATTAATGCAATGGTAAGAATAGTGAAGTGCTGCAATAGATTTTCTGGGAGGTTATGGATCCTTGAACTGTAAAGACCTTCAAAAGACTGTACATGAGCTACCAGTACTCACAGATATTGCTCAGGAAGTGTGCAGCTTAGATAATGAATATATGAAAGTGTTTCTTTTTATTTTTCCTTTGACTATATTGAAACCAACTACTTTATTTGACTGTTCCATAAAACACATTGAGCATCAGATTGCATTGCCCTCTATATCTTTTTTCCTAAGGGTTAATATATTTTGTTTAAAATATATAACGTTTTATTTCTCCTTTGAATGTGATTTGGTTTATCCTTCTTCCAGCTATCTTGTACTGATGGGACTTTATCCTAAAACCATGAAAATTCCCACTATTTCATTTACAAAGAGGACTTAAGAGAGGAGTTTAAATTGTGTGCCACAAACATTTTCAAACTGTAAGTACTTTTTACAAGCCTCTGCTCATGTGCACAAGCAATAATCCAGAAATTTAATATGAAAACAAGATGTAATTTCTGTTAATAGGGATTATTCAAGAAAACGATTTTGCTCAATACATTTGATAAAACAGTTATTTTTTCACAAGATGTTTGTGAACAGAAGGGGGAAAAAAGACAAGAAAGAGAAATAATGTGTCAAATAAATAATTCATTAAAAATCATAAGCCCAGTTAAAGCTGAGATGAACATACATGATTTATACCATTTTCAATTTAACTTACTACAGCTGTTTTTTTTGCAGACTCTTTCCTCTTTATTAACTTCATTTATCTGTAGTCCTCAACTAGACACATAATAAGGCTTAATCATATTTGGTGAGGGTAGGTTATCAAAGCCTAGTTTTCCTGTATATGTGTCTCTGGGGTTGCAAGGAATTATCAGTTTCTGGTCTGGAAAAGCATGTCACGTATGACTATAGCCATAAACCAAGCTCACATGCTGCTGTCAGGATGGCTTATGTAAAACAGCTACTTTTTTTTTTCTTATGGCAAATACTCTACATGCCAAGAAACATATTACTCAGTCGTCAAAAATATTTTTCAAGTCCAAGTTAAATTCAGCAAAACCTTTCAGTCCAAAAAATATTCAGCATTTTTGCAGATTCTAAATGTTTTGGTTTGACATTAGCATTTACTCTTTATAATTAAGGAGCAAAACCCCCCATCTTTTGAAAGAAAATTTCACTTTCCACTTACTTATGCTTCATATTTAATTACCGCCTCTTTCCAATTAAAAAAGTGCATGTTTAAAAAATCTCACTTTTCAGGTCAAAAACAGTGACTTAATAAAATTTTTTTTTCATAGGTTAAATTTTTCTTTGGGGTGTTTTTTTTTAAATGTTGGGTAAAGTTTTGAAAGCAACTCATAAGCTGCTTTTTTTTTTAACTGAGCTAAAATAATCACAGGCCATATCAGGGCTCTATAATTGTAAATTTCATCATTCTGAATATGGGGTTACCATCTAAGCCCCATGTGATTGAGGTGATTATCTCCCTATGAAATGGTCACAGAACAACAACCTCTACAAGCTTTCGTAGGGATCAGAGTCTTCAAAGGCCTTTTATAATTAGCAATTTTCTAATACTCTACAGACACAGCAGAGGGGCTGCATTGTTTGTGCTTTCACACCCAGAATTTCATCTGTATTGTGAATTATTATTCCCCAAACTTGATGACATCCAAAATAATATAATTCTTATAGCACTGTATGTAAAACATCAGCAATGATCTAAGGAACAGGCAAGTGAAATGAAATGAGCATACAGTTATATTACATTTATTTGTGCTTAACAGTACCCCCATATCCCATATTTGTTGTATTTCACTTACACACCCCTGCAGAGATGTATTAACATAATTTATTTCATTAACAGTGTTACACTGTCTCTCCAGACCAACACTGACATTGCACTGCTGTCTTTCATCTCCTAAATTGCCATCTCATGTTGCCACAGATTTTTTTTCCTTGTAAGGAACAACTATGTTTCCTATATTATTTAGCACCTAACTCATCTAATACAAATTTGAATCCCATTAAAGGTCTGAACAGCCCCCAAAAGAAAAAGACTTTTGGGAATTACTGTGAGCAAAGAGACAGCCCTTGTCCTATATAACTGGTATCAGGCAACACAGAAGGTAAATTGAGGTGAAAGAAGTATGAATATTCCCATTTACATAGGAGAAGGTAAGCACTAGAGACATTAAGGCATAGAGCCAATAATGGATTTAAACATCTAAAGAAGGATTTGTAGAAAATGGAGATGTTTAGGTAGAAACTGTAATCTGAAAAGCAAAGCAACAGCTGCTGCCTAAACTTGGAGGCACTTAAACTCAAGAGAGACTGTAGATTTGAGTTTATGAGAGGTTAGTGCTTCTCATTATAGGTATGCCTGAAGTTTCCTTAGTATAAGCAGCACAGCACCTATCAACAGCAGCTGGCTGTGAACTCCTGCTAAATCCTTGGGGATCCTCCCCAGGGCTCTGTGCTCTGTTCTGCAACACCAATCATCCACTGCAGTCCTGAGCACAACACAAAGTCATGGGGTTTTAAAACGTGCCTGACACAAATTGTCATGCCATTTTGTAATCAACAGTCAAATCCAAACCCAGATACCAGGAAAATAGGATTCAGTTATTTTTTCTGTTTTGTAGGAAAGAATGAAGCACCTACTTTTAGAAGAACATTCTCATGTCAAGGCTATTTCCATTTTTATAGTAAATAATCTTTGAACTACAGAAATAGGAACCCAAATTTCTTCATCTTCAGGTGAGTACTCTAATCTCTTAGTTGAAAGTTTTGTTCATGTTTCCTTAAATTATTTTCTTAACAAGTGCAAAGTTACAACGTGATAACTAGAAAACAGCCAGATAGCCTATAGAGTGTCTTAAACTAATAGGTACATTTAAACTGAATGACAGTTTTAAACCACTGTGGCTACATAAGGAACTGAATCCAGAATTTTCACACCCAGATGAGTAACATGCCCTTGTTTAAACAGAAAAATGCTGCTAGCCCTTTAAATAATAATCGATGGTGCCAGCCAAGGTCACTAATAGACTTTGTACCACACCTAAGAGTAAACAAGCAGGTACAAAACCAATCTTGTCTCAAGTGAGATTATTTTGTTCTTTCTTTTCAGTACAGTTTTTCTCAAATCAATTAAATTAATTTCTGCTTTTCTTACAGGAGGGAAGAAGCAGTTAAGGTAAACTACTGTCATTCCTTATGCAACTTGTCCTGAGTATATTCAAATCATGCTGCATCTTCTAAACTTAGGGATAAACATAAATTTTGCATGGCTTTTTACTTCCATTATTATTGAAGGAGCAACACAGCTAAGTAAAATGAGCTGTAGTCTACACTCATTTATGCATTATACATAAAGTAGTTGGTTAAAGTTTAGTATGCTACATCTCTAAAAAAACTTTTGTAAACAATAGTTTTGTATGATCACCAAAAACAAGGTTTAAAGATAAGGTTAACCTGCAAGTCAACCAGGTTAGCCAGACTTTTAGTTGAAAGAATTATATACATGAATAGACACTACTCAATAGACCCAAGGTTATTTAGAGGCTGAGAAAATGTTTGGAAGTTACTACTGGAAACAGTATTGAATTTATAAATTTGGACTACTCAATTTTTCTTGAGCAGAAACTTATTTTTAATTGCATCACAGTGCAATCAAAATTATTTTATTCAATACTTACATGTCTTAGCAAATGGAATGAATTCTAACTGTATACATTTGTAATTACTA
>WEIV01029029.1:13469-30537 GCA_013390005.1 Calyptomena viridis
CTAGAGCTAGAGGAGACTAGTAGGAAATTTTCCTACTAGACTGCCGTTATCACCCTTTTACAGAAGGAACAATGTAACCATCTTTATTAAAGACATGACAAAATCATATATTCAGAAGGGACCAATATTCATGACTGTTTCAGTTTCAGAGTACAAACTAGGGAGTGCCAACACCTTTAAAAAAGATGTTTTTCATCTGGCAGATATTCAAAATCTTGTTATAGCAGTGCTGTAGATTCAAACTCATTCTGTAACTACATGATCACAACATCAGCTATGAAAAAGTTGAGGGGTGAAAGTAGTTGGGATTCCATTCAAATGGAATCCTCTTAGTCATGATTAAATACAATGTGAAACTGTGTCTTTATTTAAAAACAAACAAACAAACAAAAACAAAACAAACAAACAAAAAACAAACAAGCCCAAACTCTGAATAAAAATTACTTTATTTTACTGAATGTACCTGGACCAATATATGACTAAACTAATAAATTTAAGATCAATCTTACTCTACCAAGAGTTTTCAAACACGTAACTGCTGCTTTTGTGGCTACAATCACTTAGTCGTAACACAAATAAAAAGTAAAATGAAATTTGTGTAAATAGTATGAACTTTTAGACTATGTTCCCAAACTAAACAAAAGCCTGCATAAGGGCAAATATTATGCTACAAGTAAGCAAATTTTCCCTATTTGATTCTGGTCACATCTGCTTAGAGGGTTTTGATGCTGTTCTTAGTTTTGTTGTTTAGTTTCTTCTGTTTCTACATGAAAATTGTACATGTCAGAGCATTCTGAAAAGTTTAAAATAACTTTGAGAAGGAGATAATCTGGGAAATAAAAGGATCAAGATACAAGATTCACTGTTAATTGATCTAAATTCAAGCTCATCAACATCCAATTCTTTGAAAGTTGATAAAGCACACTGTTGTAATCCTGAGTAAAACCTCTTTGCATATAGTAATAATTTAAGATAAAACATTCCCCCTTCCCCCTCACCCTCCCCCAAAAAAAGCCTATGCATTCCGTTCATAGTGTACAGAGACAGACATCTAAATGAAAATCTAGTTCCTCAGCTATTTTTCTTTCATACTCCAGTGAATGAATATGATGCTACTGTCATCCAGCAAGATCTATGAGCTCTTCCCTTGCTTCCTTGGGGTTTGCTACCTCTGCTCAAGATCAACTCTGATAAGATGAACCTTGGATAAGATGTCCAGGACAAAACAAATTTAATGAGGAAGAGCTTTCAGGAGGCTTGGATGGGGCTTCAGCCACTGACTTGAGAGCTGTGTTGGAACTCTGGCTCAAGCCTGGGCCAGGCTCCCTGAGTTGGGATGGCCTTGCATGATGCCATGACCTGCCCTGGCTCAGCCTCAGCTGGCCTGGGTTCAGCTCCTCTGCCTTTGCCAGGGCACTGGGGGAATGGACTCTGATGTGAGGGCACCTCCAGCTCTCCAAACTCTGTCCCTACCCAGCATCCTGCCCTGCTGCTCCCTGAGCTCCCTGGGGAACCAGGAGCTGGATAGTGTCTGAACAGTTGGCTACACAAGGACAGGTTGCAGGTCCAAGGACCAGTGAAGGCATAATATTTCATAATAATTCATACTATTAACTGGCAGCACGGCCTTTTGAAAAGCTTTGGCACAGGACAGATACTATTCTTCCATACATTTAGGGAATAAAAGTGGACTAAGAATAATTTCTAAAAGGCAATTTAGATGCAACCATTTGGTTTTGGAGTTTAGAAAGTTCAGATGGAAAACCATATGATTATACTGTACCTCAGGGCCAGGCTTCCCAGACAATTTTACTTACCAGTAACCCTGTGAATGTAAGAATCATGAAATCACCAGAAGAAAATAGAAAAGCAGAAAAGAGCAACAGAAACAACTGTGACCACAATAATCTTCTTGAGTGAGTTTTTACATTTTATATTTTTATATTTTACCATCACTGGATAAAAATGGCAAAAGCTGCCCAAGGCTCAAGGACCAAAATCACAGAATTACTTTTATCGGCATCGGTTAGTTTGTTATTTTTTCAGAAACATATAATGTTTAAAGATTGCAAGGGACCACAGTAGATCATTTAGTCCAACCTCCCTCCTCAAGCAGAGTCATCCTAGAGCACAGTGCACAGGTTTGAGCACAGATGGTTCCTGAATATCTCCAGTGAGAGAGAATCCGCAACCTTTCTGGGCAATCTGTTCCAGTGCTCGGTAACTCACACAATAAAGAAATTCTTCCTCATGTTCAAGTGGAACTTCCTGTGCACCAGTTTCCGCCCATTGCTTCTTGTCCTATTGCCTGGCACCACTAAGAAGAGCCTGGCTTCATCCTTCTGCTACACTCCCTTCAGGTACCTGAGGTCCTCCTCAATAGTCTCCAGGCTGAATAGGCCTACCTCCCTCAGCCTATCCAAAATCTCAGGACTCTCCCAGACTAGTTAGATGGAGAAACTGTACCTAGTTATGTAGTGTACCTCCTGCTATAGGGCTGGCAGGGCACGTTTATCCAATAGCAGGGCACATGTTTACACACAATATCCCAGAGCAGAACATTTAGTCCTGCATGGTGTATGGACAATATGTATGCAAATAGGTTTGCAAAAATTAAGTAATTCCACCATCTACTTTTGTTGTGGTCCAGATCACAGGTTCCTTAAAGGACTAGGATCCTATGTCTTGAGGCCTTAGCTACACTGAGACTGTAGTGAAGGTATATGGACAGACGTACACATGGAGTATGTCACTTTAGAGAATTTCAGGTAAAGATCCTTCCTGGTACCCTTTATGTCTGGGTGCCTATGAGCAGATCAAACTACAAGCTGAAACAGAGAAGAGCTTCTGGGCATCTGAGATTCAACATTAACAGAATCATAATGCACTGATTTCTACAATCTAAAGTTGATAACAGATAGGAAAGTTCCCACGTTTATCATTACTTTTTTATCTCTAGTTGTTTTTCGAAACATGCTTTCCTAAATTTTTCTGCAGAAAATGTTCTTCACTCATTAAAATCAATGGTGGTTTCAGCTCCACTTTTAGCAACAGGGGTCCAAGGCTCCAAAGCTCAGCTCAAGGCAGAATGATAAGAGCATTTAAAAAATAAGGTTTAAAAAATAAGCTACTGGGTATCTATTTTGTTACATATTTTAACAGTTTTTCACTGTATTAAATTAAACATAAATGCAACAGTAAAAAAATTCCAAGGATGGAAAAAGGCACAAAAAGAAAAAATAGCAATAGAGAAATGTAAATTCACTCCCTCAGAGTCGAGCAGGACAGAACCAGAGATTGTTATTGGGGTTCTTTCCTTTGTTTGAAATGCAGAAAAAATTGTTGTGTTAATAACAATGAACTAGGGTTAGTAGCATTGCAAATTCTCATGTCCTGGTGCAAGGAGAGGTTATGATCATGGTTAATGAGGCTGAAGCTGGTCAATGGGAGTGTGAACAGTGATGCTGCACTGCCAGTACCACCATCTGAGAGCAGCCCAGCTTGCACGCACTGTCTTTCTAAATAAGCCCCCATGAACCCCCTGAAGTTAAGCATCTAAAGGAGATGATAAACTTATTGATCAAATTAGTTCAGGCAAAACAACCATCTCCAATAGTATCCTTTAATCATAGCTATATATAAGTATGGTTATAAATGTGGAGTTCTGTTGGTTGATGGGTTTTTTTAAGGCAACTTCTTGACATATATTAATTTAAAACTGTGATTGAAAAGAAACTGAGGGAAAAGTCCTTCTTGAGGGATGAAGGTAGAGCATGAAGCACTGATGAAATGGTGTAGAGTGAAGAGAACTTAAATGAAATGAGAAAATCGGTGTTGGAGGTGTATTGAATAGAGGTTATGGAGAGATGTGGATTGTAAGTGCTTCAGCAAGAGACAGAATACCCTCACTGAACAGACTGGCAAAACAACAGAAGGCCCCCCAAAATATGGTTACAGTTTAGCAGGAGATATTCCATCTAGTTAGAAGTGCAGAGCCTTTCTTATGCCCAGACTCCATCCTTCTGCACCTGCAGTTTGTCGAAGCAGTCTGTTCTCCACTATTTTGCATGGAAAGGATGAAATAATATTTTGTTTGTTTAGAACTATCTAAAAATTACTCCACATAGCCTTGATGATTGGCAAACGTAGGAAGTGTGAACTCTGCGTGTGCAACCTAAAAAGATGCAGACTTTAAGTGGGAAAAATGTAAAGTGTTTAGAAAACAGAAACTGTCAATGAAGTTCTACAGAAAATGGCTTTCAGCTTGGACTAGCTTTAACAATGAGGCACATTAACAGTTATCCAAAAAAAATCAAAATATTTAAACACTGTTTTACAGCCTTAACTCTAGACCTATTACAGTGTTTTCATATTTAATTTTAAAATGTTGCAGTTGATGAAGGTCATGTTGTAAAAGAACATATAATTTCTGACAATCATTAGAAAAGTATTTCCACGATTCCAAAGATAAATAACATCCATCTGTTATGCTTAGTCCTGTGAAACTTTACAAGGGATATATTAGAAAATACCTTTTTTTTCTCCTAAATTAACTTTCTAGTTCTACAGACCCTGAATGCTAAATCCTTAACTGCTGTAAATCAGCTTAATTCCTGTGTCTCTGGCCATAGCCCCTGGGT
Organism: Calyptomena viridis; assembly: GCA_013390005.1. Taxonomy (NCBI): domain Eukaryota; kingdom Metazoa; phylum Chordata; class Aves; order Passeriformes; family Eurylaimidae; genus Calyptomena; species Calyptomena viridis. The sequence continues at coordinate 18,110 of WEIV01029029.1, forward strand.
TTATGAGACACAGGAAGTCTGTAACCATCAATAGATTAGTATAATTGCTACAGTGAAAAAATAACTGATGTCAGTCTTTGAATGTCACACATTCAAACACACCCTTTTTTCTCTTCTATTTACGATATGATGGCTTTGTGTATGTTAAAAAAATAATCAGAACAAAAAGATTCTCTTCTGGAAAGACAGCTATATCAATATTTGAATGAAAAGACAAAAGGGCCATTTATCTAAGAAACTCAGTATTTGATCCATATGAACTTAGATATACACCTTGTACCCTGAGAAACTGAAATGCACTATATTTATTTAAGGATGTACTTCTCTCTATCTTTAGAATAAAGTGATGGCATTATTGTTTTCAGTTAATTAAACCTAAAGACTGGGAAAAGGACAGCAGCAAAGAGAGATATTATCCACTGCAACACTGAAAGCAGAAATACTTATGTCTAGATGACAAAACTATTTCCACTGTGAAGAAAGTAGTAGATTCACTTCTAGCTAAAAATGGTACTTTAAAACGATTCACATTTTAACCAAAGAATGTCATTAGATTTTTTTCACGAAGTGCCTTAAATTATTTAAATTCTCACTTCTCAGAAGTTTGCATGGTTAGAGCACAAGCCTAAGAAGTAGTAAGAACCAGGTTTCAATCCCACCTTTGACACAACCTCGCAGGAAAAGAGTGGTCAAATGAACTAATCATTTCTGAGTTTCATTTTGATAAAGTGAAAAGTTAGATGTAAAAGTGTGTATTGTTACAAGCTACTACAGATGACAGATTTTAGATTCCATATTTTCAGAAGGAAAGGACTGCTACCATCAGGTAGTCTCATTTTTTGCTTAAGACAAACCATGGCATGTCTGAGGACATCAGTCACGTCTGGGGACAACCCACAACTGCTATTTCATCCAGATGTGGAAAGACAGAGTTATCTCACCCTAATGCGAACTATGAAACATTCCAACTTCACATCTAGTCAATGGCGACAAGCACCTCCTTAGGGCATGTTCATGCCTTCCTGAAACAGGAGGTGCAACAGGCGAGAGGAGCAGCCCTCTGGAAATGCTTGTCTCTCCTCACCGAAAGGAAACCCAGGGTGTCGGCTTAGATTGCACAAGTACAACCAGAAGTGGCTGCAACGAGGTGAGAGACACCCATGTCCAGCTTCGAGGGACGGAGCGACTCTTGGCCACCTACGTCCCACCTGCTGAACCTGGGCGGGTTACTTGGATAGAAGTGGCCTTTTTTTTTAAAAAAAAATTCTTTTTATTTTCTCCTTTTAACTCCGGTGAAGGGAGGGCAGCGGCTTCACCCGGCGGGCACGCTGCAATCGCCCCTTCCTCGGGATGCGCCGCCGGGGCAGCCGGGGCTCGGGACCCGGCGGGGCCGTGACGCGGCCCAGCNAGGAGCCGGGCGGCAGCGGGAAGACGGAGCTCGCTTCCTCTGCGGCGCCCATGGGGACAGGACGACTTTAAAGGAGTTTAGGGGGGTTCTGGCGCTGGGCGACCACGGGTACGGAGAGGGACGGGAGGGACCCCTCGGGTGGGGGGGGTATCGCTGTCCTGCTCTTTTCCTGTTCCTTGCTGGGTCCCGGCCGGGCTGCGGAGACCGGGCGGGCTGAGGTGCCAGCCCTGGGTCCAGGTGCTCCTCCATCCGCCTCTCTGCAAGCTGCGCTGCCCGACACAGCTCGGCTCCGCCGGCGAAGGGGAGAGCTCGGGACCCTCCGGAGAGACCCTCCCCGGACCCCTCTCCCCTCGCAGAGGGGGGAGCGAAGACTCCCGGGGCAACTCTGTCCCCTCGCCCAGGGCTGGCAGACGGTGGGGAGCCTCCTTCTCTCGCGGCTCTGGGAGCCGGGCGCTTCAGTACCGTGGGGCCAGTCGGGGCTCTGCCCTGCCTCGCACCCCGGGGGCAGGGGGAAGGATCCGCACTGGGACTTTATCCCTTGCACAGAGGAGAGGAAGGAGTAGGGGAGGGATAGGGGCTTAGGGCAGAATCGCTGAAGTGTTTGTATGTGCCTTGATTTTTTTTTTTTCTTTCGTTCGTTCTTTCCTTCCCTCCGCTTGCACTCTCCTTCCTATCTCTTGTTCTCAGTCTATGCCCACCCCACCCTCCTTCAGATCGGCGATTCCTGCCCTCGCCTCGCCCTGTCATTGATGGGAAATCAACTGGATCGCATCACCCACCTGAATTACAGCGAGCTGCCGACTGGGGACCCCTCGGGGATCGAGAAGGACGAGCTGCGCGTCGGGGTGGCTTACTTCTTTTCGGATGAGGAGGAGGACCTGGACGAGCGAGGCCAGCCAGACAAGTACGGCGTGAAGGGCTCCGGTAGCCCTGGCCAGGAGACGCCCACCCACCACCTCCACCACCAGTTGGTGCTGAACGAGACCCAGTTCTCCGCTTTCCGCGGCCAGGAATGCATCTTTTCCAAGGTCAGCAGCGGCCCCCAGGCTGGGGACCTCAGCGTCTACTCGGTGTCAGCCCTGCCTGCCCTCTGCAAGCCGGGGGACCTACTGGAGCTGCTCTACCTGGGGCCGTCGGAGCACCCGCCACCGCACTGGGCAGTGTACGTGGGCGGCGGGCAGATCATCCACCTGCACCAGGGGCAGATCCGCCAGGACAGCTTGTACGAGGCGGCCGCGGGCAACGTGGGCCGGGTAGTGAATAGCTGGTACCGCTTCCGCCCGCTGGTGGCGGAGCTGGTGGTGCAGAACGCCTGCGGGCACCTGGGCTTAAAAAGCGATGAGATCTGCTGGACTAACTCCGAGAGCTTCGCCGCCTGGTGCCGCTTCGGGAAACGGGAGTTCAAAGCCGGGGGGGAGCTGCAGGCGGCTGCCGGCACCCAGCACCAGCAGCAGTACTATCTCAAGATCCACTTGGCAGAGAACAAAGTGCACACGGTGAGGTTCCACAGCCTGGAGGATCTAATACGCGAGAAGCGCAGGATCGATGCCAGTGGCAAACTGAGAGTGATCAAAGACCTGGCTATAGTGGATGGGAAAGAATAGGGAGGAGCAGGAGTACACGGCTATCGTCTTTCTGCCCTGCCTGGGGAGACCAGCCTGCCACAGAGACAGGAGGCTGCACCCTCCTTCCGTGGGACGCGACTGGAAGCAGGATCCATGGCAACATTCCAAAAAAACCAGCATTCTTTACACCCATAGCCAGTATTTTGTTTGGCTTATAATAGCATTAATGCTGAAAGAGTGAGAGGAAGAAAAGGGGGGAGGTGCAGGAAGGCTGTTCTCAGAGTATGTGGACAAAGTCTCTCCTGTCAATCGATGTTGACCATTTTAGCAACATGCTAATAAAATTTCAAATTGAAATTTCTTTTTTAATTTTTATTTCATGGCTTTAATCCATGATTAGTTTTAAATATCTGGGACTGTGGATGTGGATCTAGCTAAACAAGATTCTAGCTAATATTTTCCTTGCAGCCAACCAAAAGTATCAGTCCTACTTTGCTAACTGGGAGAGGAAGGGGGTGTTGGGGTGGGGGATAAATGCCTGGTTTTGTTTCTCCACACTGTTGCTTCAGCCTGTAGCTGCAACCCAAATTTTGTCCCAGCCAAGTCTGACAAGTTATTTACAGGGGAAAATGCTTTCATGTTTCTGGTTGAAATCTATCACGTTTAAAATATGTCTTTGCTCTCTGCAGCTCTCTGCTAAATGTTGTCATAATGCATAAGCTCTTTCCACCTCTTACCTCCTCCCATCCTCCCTGCCTTTTTTTCTGAAAAGAAATTGGTGAGCAGCTGTTTTCCTAAAACTAAATTTGTTGGTTAAGGGAAGTGGTGTATTTTAGAGAACAGTGTACTGTGTTGCTCCTCAGAGATCCAGCCTCTAGGATCTCATGCTTGAGCTGTGGATTTGTATCGTTGTAGTGATTCTCACTGCACCACTGCTTCAATACCTCTTCATACACAGGTCAATAGAATCTTGCAAGAAAAAAAAATACTTTTGAATTCTGCATGTTGCCTTTTTGAAACAGCAGCTTATTGCATATTTATGATTCCACTTAAAGAAAATAGATGTAATGTGGCCAAGTTCATCTTGCATTTCAAATTCCCAGGAACTAAAAATTCTGTTTAGTGTTAAGTTTAGAAATCCACAGCAGCATTTAAAAGATGCCTTTTAATGTGATGTGAGCAATGCCTTGTCTGTTCACTCATTGCTTAATTCTAAGTTTTGAAGTGAAACATCAGAGAATTAAATATATATATCTTGAAAATTTAAACAAATATATTGGGGCAATTCTTTTCATTATTATTCTGAGCTGCATACAACTTGTAACGAGCATTTTGTCTTTGCATGTTTCAGTGCTGGAAAGAAAATGCATTTGTTTTTGTCTTCTCTTCCCACATTAATGACAGAGGAGAACTAATACCCCTCTTTTGTATCTACGATACACTCCACCCCCTATCAATGTACTGTGTCGGGACTCTTTTTTTTGTATTAAACAATGTCATAAGCAGCCCTGTTGCAACAGTAATTTCATTATTACAAAGTGTTTGCCTCCCATAACTGAAGCTGTGAGGGTGGAGTGTACTTAATTATAACAAGTGTCAGTGCAAATATCCTTAAAAAAAAAACAAGGCAACAAAAAACTACCAAAACTCTACACTCAAAACTACACCCCCTCAGTGAAGGTCATTTAATTGGCTTTGTGGATTACATTTGGCAAAGTTATGTGGTAATATGCAGTGTTACTGTTGTCTCCTCCACTAAAGTACCTTGTTTAGTACAGTATAGGGTAAAAATGTGAATTGTAATTACTGTTGAAATGGCCTCAAACCACAGCATACCTTTTAATAAATGTGTAATATTTTAGCTTCATACAGGAAATAGTTGCTGTCTGATGATGATAGCTTTTCCCCTAACATAAACAGAATCTTCTACATAGTACGTGAGTATCTTAATTATTGTACTACATTAGATCTCCTAAATTGTCTGTTAGAACTGATTTCCCTACACCACTTGGTGGGAGCACTGTGGGATTGCAGAAGGGCACTGACTTTACAACAAGGCATTTACAAAAAAAAAAGTGGTAGGAGAAGGAAAGGTGGGCAAAAGCAGTTTATTCTAATTTTTCCTTATAAAAAATATGAGGTTGTCAGAGGCAGGGAGCATTACATGAAGAGGGAATGTTTTTGAATGAAGGAAAGGAGAATGAAGTAGAGTCACTGTTATTTTTGATTTCTGGAAAGCTTTTTCTTCGAATTGCTGTTAGATGAATAAGACAAGATTAGACAGAGGCTCCTTGCAGGAACAGCAGTGTACATGCCCACATACTGGCTTTAAACTTTTCACTATGCTTTCTGAATACTCCATCACTGTATCTAAATAGCCATTTTAACTCTGGATTTTTTTGTAATGATTTACTAACCTGGTTCATAAACATGGCAATTTTCCTTGTTTTACCTAGCTAGATGTAGAATGGTATTTTGTAGTATATAAAAGTGATAGGAATTAGTCTATAGTTATTTATTCAAGCTCTATCAGAAGTCTTCGGCATAACTCCAAATTTGTACAGATAAGGGTACAACAATGTAAGGCCTTACTCCTTTGCATAAGGATTGGAGAAAATATGTTGGAAATAGTCACAGATGGTATTAACCTAGGATATAGTTTTGCCATAACTCTTTTCAAGTAGCAGCCTCTAATTAGCCACAAGGGTACCCATGCACTTTCTTTTGTTGTTTTTTCTCAGGCTAGATTTCAGTCCAAGACTACTGACAGCAGTCTGCTTCTGATTCATAGTACAATGAAGTTAATGGAAAAGCTCTTGCTGACTTCACTGATCTTGGGATCAGATTGTAGGAGGTAGTTAAAATTTGTGGACCTTGAGGAAGAGTGAGATTTAAGATGACACTTGAGAGACTAGAAGGGCCACCTTTCTGAGATGGGAGACAGTGGACACAGGCAACACTGAGAAAACGAGGGAAAAAACCAGACTAGTTCTGAAACAAGCAGTGTTAACCTGAGATGACAGTAGGGAGTCTGTGAAAAAGACTGAGTGAAACACAGAAAGAGTTGTTCAGTGCCTTGAAAAAAGAAATGGAAGGCAGGAGAGCAGTCAGCTGCAAGAAAAGCAATGATGTGAATGACTGAAAGGTAAAAAATGTAATTGATTATACTCATCTTTCAGGATCGGTAGCCTGCTGGAGTTAACATTTCCATTTCCAGCAGTAAAGATATTGACAAATTGTATTATATCTGTGGAATCTGTTTGCAATCTTCAGTCTAGCTACCTAGGGTAAATATTTACATCTCATTCATTGCTCTTGAAGTACTGACTTGTAGTATGACAGCAATGTCAGGATACTCTGCACATCTTTCTTGTGTTTCAAGCTTTCTGTTAGCTCTTTGGGTAACAGTTTTATAGAATTTTGCTTAGATACAGTTTTCTTTATCTTTTCAAAATACAGTCTTTTGAATTGCTTTGAGACTAACATTTTATTAAAAATTCAGTTCATGTCCTCTTGAAACAGAGAGAGCCTTTGTGAAATGTTTACCTGTCGTGACCAAAATGTTTACTGGTTATTGGTTGTGTGTATTGGGAGAGGGCTGTAAGGATGGGTGGCAAAATAGATTTTGCCACTCTCAAATTTTGCCTCCATCTCCATTTTGTATTTCGAGGTTACTTTGCGTTCATTTGTTAGCGTTCTTTTTCTCCTTCCAAGTCTTTTGGTTGTAAAAAATTAAAGAAACAAATACCAAACCAAAACCCTCATTGAATACTTTTTATGATCAGTACCATATTGTCATATAGTGGATTTCAGGTTAAAAGAAGGTGCAACAAGACATGGCCGTCAGGGTGTGACAGGAAATGCCCCTTGGTTTGTGGTAGAATGTGCACAGTCTTAATTATCATGCCTCATTTCACTTGAGTGTCATTCATATTCTGATGAGTAATGTGCAAACTCTGCCAGATTTTCTAAACCTGTTTATTCTATGTATTGAACATCTGTAACTCCAAACAATGTTTGCTGGAGTTGAGGGTATGCTGTATCTCACTCAGGACACATACATCTTGGCTCATCAGGTACAGCCTCCCCAGTTCCCCACTGTCTGTCTGCAGCTACAGAGAAAGTAGTGGCCTAGGGTAGCTACTGCTAGTTTCAAGATTTCTTTATTTTCTATGAATGATTTCTACTAGAGTAGCTTATGGACAATGTTCTGGCCATAATTATTCTGGAATGTGACTAAAAAGTTTCATGTATTGCTGCTTATGATGTGAAAATGGTGTGCTTTTTTGCTTTATAACCCAGGAGAAAGATGGAAGTCCCAGTCCCAAAAAATTAGTCTAGAAATATGTAAGGAGGTATGACTGGGCTACCATGCTGAGGGCGGGTTCACTGCAGAATTAGGGTTTAAAGGATAATAATATATGGCTAGAGTGTGATCAAATGCTGCTGTTAGTGCTAGTGTTTCCACTGCAAGTCTGGAATTTATTTGCTTTATTATTACGAAATATTTAACTTCTCTGTACTTTGAGTTCAGATTTGACATGTAAAGCTACCCTATGCTCATGGATCTTCTGACACAATGTTAGTTTTATCTGTCAGGTTTTTTACAGTTTTATTGTCAAGAAAATTCGTGAATACTGGGATCAGATACTTAATGTTTGTAAATCAAAAAGAGAGTAGTGCAGATGTTATGTTGAAAAAGGGAATGAACTAAGAATCTTGTGTTACTGGGCATACCCGTGGATTTGTTCCAGTTTATATAGATATAATCTATAAAAATATAAAATTCCAGTGCTGTATTTTTTAAAGTGGTTGTGGCTTTCTGCATTATCTCTTTCACAAAATAGTAGTATTTTGTCTAAATAATCCAAATCCCCAGTGAAGTTCCATTTTTTTTATATTGAAGTGTCATTGAAATTAACAGTTACTTAATCTATATTTACCTTTGAGAAATAACTAGAATTTTTTTCTTAAAGGATTTAGAATTGAGGGGCTATTAATACAGACTTTCATTTCTTAATTTTAAATATTTTGTAAACATAAATATATTTAGGTAGAAATGTCTAGAGGAATAATAGAACTTCCATTAGCAGAGGTCATTCAGATTAAAAATACATGTTTATACATTTTTTTCCATAGTTTTATTATGGGGCCTTGAATCATTTCTAATTCTGCAGATGATCCATATACATAAAACTGTTTGCAGGATCGGGATCTTTAAAATAAAGGATCTATCCCCTTCAAGTGGCATTTACTTTGGGCTAAAATCAAGGAGTAGGACTAGCCATGATCAAGACCTCAGCATCCACCTCCTATAGAATTTAGTGGGAGGCTTATGTGTGTGATGTCTAGCAGAAGGGCTTTGATTACATTTTCTTACTTGTACATATAGTAATCATCTATGCAAACTGTCATTTTGCTAGGTAAAGTAGGTTAATGCTTTTCAAGCATCCTTTTGACTTACTCTTGTCTGTATTTGTGGGTACATGTGTTGGGCACAAATAGAAAATTGAAGTTTAGAGTACAGGCTTGAGCCTCTGAAGTGCTGTAGAGCTGATATCTCCAGCTGTTTTGACAGGAACTCAGGTGGAATTTGGAACCAGTGTGAGTACAGCAGAAAAGGGTGGGAGAATTTGCAGTTAAATTCCAAGCTGTTCAAGAAAGATGTTCAGAGATAAGCTTGAAATTCCATTCTTTCTTTCTCTTCTCCAAGGTGTATAAGAGTCAGTAACTGTGCATCCCTCATGCATAAAAGCATTCATACTTTGGAGATCCATGCTCCATGGGAGATCATGGGGTGAGTAAAATATGCAGCCTTAAGCAGCAAATAATTTTTCAGTTTAAACACTATTTGTATACAGCGTGACATTACCAATCCATTTTGAAAAGTCACATTTTTAAGCTCATGAACTAAACAGCATAATGTTTATAAATGGGAGACCTCAATAATCATTCCCGTAATTTCTATACAGCAGAGGTAGGAGCTTGTTCCCAGTTTGCATAAATAAGAGTAATCCTGATTCGAGAAAATTACCATGGGATAGAATCTGGAAATAAATGAACCAATGGAACCCCGGATTTAGTTCTGACATGACACTATCACTACTGCAGGTAAATAAATGGCAAATATCTATCAGTGTGAAAAAATGCAAATTGCTGCATTGTGACACTTCATCACACCAGAGTATTTTATGCCACAGAAGAAACATTCTTTGTATGTTCTTCAACATGAGTAAACATATCACAATCTGGTCTTAAAACAGATCTTTTCTTCCATATGTCCCTATTGTTTCCATATGCCCTTTCAGTCAACTGAAAGCAATATAAAAACTAAGCCTGATAAATGTACTGTTCCTAAATATTTAAGCAGAAATTCATATGCAAATTGACATATAACTAATAGATGTACTTGTCTATACATACAGAGTGGCTTACCGTGTGTGTATATATTATGCATACACAAACAAGAAGTCTTGACTATTTTGTTAGTATTGGTAACCAATGGCAGCCATTTCAGTGTGTGTGTTATCTGTGCAACAGATGGATACTCAAGACTTTGCTGACAGGATTTTAACGCTACTTAAATATTTGTTCTTTAGGGTGTGCCATGGTCTTCTGACATCAAGAGAAGTGAGTTAAATGTGTGGGTTTTGACATATTGCTACTTACTGAAGGAAAAATATCAAAAACCGCTACACTTTGCAATAACGAAGTACCCCTTTAGAATGAACTATGCTGCTACTGACTTGTGTATTTATAAATAAAAGAATGATCCGGTGAAGTATCCATCCATCTTTCGCTTCAGCATCTTTAAATGGATAGTGCCACAAAGGTTTTTTTCATAATTTGAATGTGATTCCCCTGATTGTAATATTTTGGAAATTAGTGTTCTGTTGTTCAGATATACTCAACTAATGTGTAGTTGTTCTAAAGTAAAGTAGTGGCTGGCATTGACATTTCTTGACTTTTCTAGTATTATCTTTTTTGAATTGATATGTTTATTTCAAAGGCTAAATGGTCTGACTTTGAAAAGCACTCACTATTGATTTGGCACTCTCCATTTAACTCATTAGTGAACTTTCACCAAAGTTATTTGGGCCACAGTTAGGCTGACACTGACTGCTTTTAGAAACCTTACCTAATGGGTAGAGTTAAAATCAGCTCTGTCAGGACCTGTGAGTGCTTTGTGTGGACTGGATTGCTGAGAGTTATACCTCTGAGACCTTGACAAATGAAATTTCAAGAATTAGAATAACTCTGTTATTCTGTGCCCTCACCTATGAAGTTTTAACCGCACCTGATGAAAGGTAAAAGATCCATAATCTATTTTACCAAAATTCTTCATCCTCATCTTGTGGATATCCTCATCCACCACCTGTGGGTGACGCCCTTTTCCATGTACAAGCCCATCATTAGAAATCATTGTTACAGAGACTGTCAGAACTGAAACCTTGCCCAGAGATTTCAATAATTTCCAGAGGCTGTGGAAGAAACAGAATTCACTCACCTATCCTGTTGAAGCCCTTTAATACAAATATTTGTATTGCTGCTAGAAGTAGATCCAGTAAAACAGATCATGGACCACCATAACATTGGTGGTAATTAAAACATTGGACTGAGCATCAGCAACAGTTACTTTTAAGAAAATTAGATTTTATATTAAAGTACAACTTTGTTGAACATAGGTGCCTTAGATGAATACAAGGACCTAGTAATCTTTATCAGATACTATGTGATACAACTGTTAATATGACAGAGCCCTACTTTAGCTTTAGATTCAAACCTTATTACATATATCTGCCTACCTGACAGGCTTTCTGGATTAGTATTTCCAGCCTGTGCTAAATTCATACTATTGATTCGTCAGTTAGTTGTAATCAAAGGTCATTAATAGTGAAAAGTTCCCTTTAATTGACCCATCGAGTCATTTTAATTATGGCAATATAAAAGAGTGTCAGGTGCTAGACCCCTACACAAAGGCTCAGTTAATATGCAAATTCATTCTGGCAGTAATGCTGCCTGGATCTCACCAGCTCTAGCTAAGGACTGTAAAAGAGTTTCTTACTTTATCTCTCAAGCTGAAGAAATAGGGGAAAAGAGATTGGTAGAATAAAAAGTTCAAAAAAACCAGTCATGCTCAGCAGAAATCTTGGACTGTTTTTTTTATATGTTTTGTATACAGATAAACTCAGAAACATGCAGATAAAACTTTCTCGGTGTTAGGAGCACCAATTATAGAAATGATACCCTTTAAATTTTGGCATGCTAGAAGCTTGCATACGTATGCTGAATAAAGAGGATAATCTTTTGCTTTTCCATTTCACAGCATGCTAGTAACTTTTCTTAATCCATAGGAACCCAAAGTTAAGTTCACTGCTGATAATGTATCCCAAGAGCAATAGAAATATATCAAATTTTTGCATACTGGAAGAGATATCAGTACTGAAAACTGATCTTCAATTTCATTCTCCTGAAAGCCTTAATCTCATACATACCTTTGAACTTTTAATGGCTTTCCTAAGAATAATGTCCAAGATAACGTGAATGGAAATAAAGCAGGAACGTAAAATGTCAGAGGAAGAATTTGTTTCATGTTCAGCTATGGACTGTCATATATTTCTTATATCCTTGAAACAGGAATAAGATTTGTATTGATATTTAGGGAGCCATTTGGTTTGCAGCATTCATATACTTAAAAAAAAAATCAGATGTGTTTTACTGTAACAAACAATGCTAAGGAAAAGGAATGCATACCATGTTAGTTTAAAAGATTTGTCATACTAGCAGGAAAAGTCAAGTCATATTGTATTCCAAACCTTGTATGAACTAGTTTCAGACTGGATAGCTCAAAAAACATGAGATAGTTGTTTATTGGGTTTTTTCACAATATTCTGTGTTTTACAAATATGACTAGTCATTTGTGGTGCCTCAACTCAGTATTTCACTGAAGGCCTCTTAAATTGGTTATTTTTTCCAAATATTGTCAAACATCTGCCTCCTGAAAATAAAGCCCCCAAGCAGACTCCAGTCAGCAACTGAAAACTGAAGACAGATTAAGTGGAGCTTGGAAAATATTACTCACATATTTTAAAAAGCTTTCATAGCTGTAAAATAAATCTTACAAATCATAGAATTCAATATTGTATCCTACTAAACATTAAATATACTAGGACTTTCAAACATATAGGTTAGCATATTGTATTACATGTTAAAAAAAAGTAGTTGGTAAGCAGTTTATCTTAAAAATGAACCTTCTATATCTTGAATTCAAGATGTAAAGGTTGAAAAGGTATTCCTTAAATCTGATTTATGAGCTAATCTACCCCTTCTAGGTGAGGTTTCCATTATCATTCAAATTAATGTGTCTATGTAGATGAATGCTTGTGGGATCTCTTTTTTTTTTGTATTTTTGTGGGAGGATGCCTCTGTATTATCACAGCTAACCCCTACAAGGA
>WEIV01029029.1:30647-44961 GCA_013390005.1 Calyptomena viridis
TACAATTTTGGTCAGAAGAAAAATAAGCCAGGGGTGATAGTTGTGGGAATGATCCTTCTGAAAATTACATTTTGTCCAGTGTCTGAGTGGGTAGAATGCATAACTACATGATGCAAATATAACACAGAGTGGAGATAAAAATCAATTCTAGGACTTACACAAAATAGTGTGTTGGAAATGGCACAGCGGAACACACAATTAGGACCCACTAGGTCCTATAGTATCACGAGACTGACAAATGGTTGCCAAAGGAATGATATTTAGAAATGTCCTTGCCATTCTCATGGTGTCAGTGTCACCAGGTGATGTAAGTATGAAACATGCAATATAAGCAGTCAGCCTAGCTTATCTCTTTTGGTTAGCTGAGAAGCACCCCATTTACTTGTAGAACTTGGTGAAATCCAAAGTTTTGCCATGAAAAGATCTGATTCACCTGATCTCAATTATCAATATAGACTTAGGCTTTTTCAGTACTTTATGGGAATGGGATATCCAAGCTACATCCTTCTCTGAAGATGCCTGAATCTCCAATGGCTATAGGAAATGTTTGGCATAGCTATTGTAGTTAAGTGGGATAAAAACAGGCTGAAAGGCTCTGATCTCCCCATTCCTCCAGTTTTTCACCTAAAAGTTGTACATATGTTACAAGTTACCATGCTTTCAGAGGACAACTCATCCTATGTCAACATGTATGTAATAAAATCACATATTTCAAATGCCTTTCCCTCTCCCTCTACACTGTTTACACACCTAAGATTAACTTCTGGAGTAGCTAACAAAGATGAGATTAACTGAGAAAAAAAATATCCTGAAATTATGAGCTTTCTTCTTTCCCAGCCTAATAAATCTTGGTTTACTGAGTTGGAAAATGCAGTGTGGTCCCAAAACATTGACAGTCTGAGATAGAGTATAGATAATAGATAAACCCTAGTATTAAACAAACATTAAATTACAGATAAATTATGTTGTAACTGTAAACAATATATTAATAAAAAAAGATTTTTAAAAATTCAAAAGGTCTGCTAAATCATTTGCCCAACTTTAATCACATAGAGAAAAAGAGGAAAATCTGCTGCCCTCTAGAAAGTTTACAGAACTCAGTCAATTATTTTAGGGATTTCTCAGGAACTGATTGCCAGAGCATCTGGACATCTTACAATAAATTAAAAGCAAATATTAATTACACAACTATCCATTTGGAAGGCTCAATGGAATTTAGCTGCCTTTTATTTGTCTCACAAAGGAACAACATACTGACATGTTAGTTAATTGAATGCTTGATTGAACAAGTAAACCTTACACTACACGATGGCCTGCCAAATTTAAATGCAGCCTGCCTGGTGGCCTGCCAGAGGATTAGATTTTCACTGTGAGAATCCACTACTGATACCTTAGAAAAATCTTAATCTGATTACTTGTTTTAAGAGATTTTAACTTTTATGAAGTGATATAATGTGAGAAGTGTTCTAATTTAAAGCTGATTTTCATAACACTTCAAGGTTGAAATATTATTAATGAAATCTTCAAGCGCAGCTGAGAAAATATCAGCACATATTTATGAAATTATGTTTTATGCTAATTACAGCAGATTCTGTCTAAAACAAACAAAAACCCCACATATATCTGCATTTGCTGAAAACTTTCAGGTCATTATTGACATTATTCTTACCTTAATCTCAGGCAGCATACCTGCAGACAGGCAGAAAAGACGTGGCTAACTAATACAGATTACATTTAATTTAATGCCTTGTATTATACGAAAAAACAAGCTCATAGTCCTCTAGAATATCAGCTGGGTAACCTTACTAGTAAAGGCTTTATTATGCTCTATATTTCTATAGATAACAGGCTGTCCCATAGTGAGAAATATATGCACTTGTCTTCATCAAAACTCAGTTAGTGTTAGTGATAACCAGTACAGCAAGGAGACAGCAGAGGGCTTTCAGGAGAACGAAGTGCAAGGAATTAACTCTTGCAATTAACTCACTTGTGATTGAGTTGACACATTTTGAGATTGATATCTCAGTTTAGCTGTTATCCAAAACAATGACAAAAAATTATTTGAAAGTGATGTAACAGATTGTAACAGAACTCTGAGACATCTCAAATCCTAAAGTTGAGATGATGCTAAGCTATTGTAAACTGAAGAAAAGTGAAGTTAAGACAGAGTTAAAGGCAGGCAAAAGACTCAAGTTTGATACCCTTAATAACACTATAATTTCTCAAATGATGAATTGCTGTATTTTGTTCGTATGTTCAAGGACTTATTCACTAAACAGACTCTTGTTTAGACTCTTGCAAGCAAAGGAAGTGGTTTTCTGTAGCATATATTATAGTACACTTTCTATCATCATCTGCAGTTTTATTTAAAAGAATTCATGAAATTCCCACAATGTCCTCTGCTTATGCTTGGGACATGAATTAGTGGAGCTGTCTGTGGCTCATGAGGGTATGGTGGCACACAGAGTAGATGTTCTGTGAAATCTATTTACGTATAGCAGAAAGATTAACTTTTTTGAGGATTGGACATGGTTATTCAAGTGATTCCATTGTTATGGTTCAAAATCGATTCACTAGCTGAGGACTTGTCATTGAGAAGTGCTATAAGTCCATCTTTCAGGGTTTGAAACAGCCAGTTTGTATTAGTGGCAATGTTAAACTCATTTTCCCATTTGTATCAAGTACTTTTGAACTAATTGCCTTCCTGTCCTCAAACTTCAAAGTTAGTGTAGATACTGCTTTTCTTCAAAGGAAAGATAGTTTTATAAGTTTTGATGATAATGCCATTTCATATTCTGTCAATGCAAATCTCTTTGACAAGACTGGTGACCTGCGGGTGAGTGCTCAGACAGCAGGTGGTAAACCATTTGTCCTCCTTGTCATGTTCTTAGATCAGCACATTCCCCTCACAATAGCAAAGATAAAGGCCACAAACTTTCTTTCAAAGACTTAATCTTACTTCGTAAAATCACAGAAACAGTCGTGTCTTTGTCTTTTTTAAAGCAGAAAAGCTATTATTTCTCAGATACTTTGCTCTTGTTTTGATAGTCCCTTATAAATAGTTCCTTATAATACATAACATATATTACATTATATCATATTTATCGTATCATATCTAATGCCTGATATGCTTGAAGTCCTGCCTGTCCCCATTGTCAGGCAACTTTGAAATCTGTTGAAAATGCAAATAAAAATGGTTTTTGATACAACTAGATAAGTGCAATTTTGACCCAGGCCTGAAAGTTTACAGAAGTAATTCTGATGTGGACAGTATTTCCTTTCTTCTTTCATCCATGAGCATTCCATCTTACCTCACTCTACAGTCACAACCCCCCCATCCTAATTCTGGAATAATGAATGATATCCTGATTGAAAAATTTGTGTCACTATGCGGGGAATCATAGAAAATTCAAAAGCATTAAAAAAGCATGTTGTTCTTGCATTCACTATTAAATCATCCTTGAAGGCAAACATCTCATTTTCCTGGATCTATTCCAAGTGCTACTCAATACATATAAATAAGGAGCAATTGAATAATATACATGAACGTCATCTGGAGCCATAATCAGAACCCAAGTCCGCCTGTAGAATCTGGAAGAGTTCACGCCAAAGTCCATCAAAGCCAATAGAGAACCTTTCATCTATTTCAAAGGGTTTTGAATGAGGGCCAGACTTGCTTCTGAAGCTCTCTCTAGACTCAATTTGTACATGGCTATAGTCTGCCTGTAGTTGCCATGGCACAGAACATGAAACTACTTAAAATGAGGGAGACATTGAAGTGCTAATGTCGCACAGTTCTCTAGTATCAAAGGTGAATTTAAGTAATAAAAAATTCTAGCTACCTTTCTGCAAGTTCTTTTCTTGACCTCTTGATTTCCCAGTATTTAATTTTAGGTCATAGCTAACAAGTTTAACACTGTAAGACAATGACAGGAAGTACTTGTATATCCTTACTTCACTCCTCAACTGTACTTTTTCAAGTTGGCTGTGATGGTATAAGCTCTGATTTATCAGATGTCATAAATCACTTTATCAAATGCCAACAAATAATGACATTTCCTATCCAGAAAGACAGATGAATAAAGAATAACCAGATTATAAAATGAGGTGCAGAAATCTTAAATATTCCCTTCATGAATTTCACACTTGACTGAAAACTATCAAATGAGAATGGCTGCCTGAGAAATTCCAACACTCCTCCAGAGTTTCTTTTTAAGTTATTTCTCAAGAAGCACAAAAAGAGAACAAGAGATAAAGCCCTGAATGAAACTGAAATATGATTTACAGTAATGTAATTTGCACCAGATCTTTCTTTATTCAAACACTTGAACTTTACTGTTTTTTTCATTACTGGGAAAATTTACAAATAACTTTAATAATCCCACCTTGGAAAAAAGTGATAATATTGATCCTTGGAAAGATATAGTGGTTAACATTTATTAAATTAAACTAGTTATTAATTCATTCATTCATTCATTATGAATGCAGTTTAGAATAAATTTTGAAAATGTATATGAAAATCCAAATACTTCAGAAATCCTCATCCTTTTGATGAAAACGCTTTCTCGTTTGCAAGCAGATATAATTAGTTTTATTTCCAACTTGCATTTTAGAATTAGAACATTTTATTAGTGAACCAAAATGAATCTCTTCTCTCATACTTTTAGATATACTAAACTTCTGCTGATCAAATAATCGTCTTTTCATAATGTCTTCTGAAAATATGATTATCTGTAGATCTGGACAAATAATGGTGTTTGTTTGGTGACTCTTGTCATGCTATCAAAAGTAAGATATGCAAACATTCACTTCACATGGTCTTCAGAGTTGTCTCACTCCATCAGATATAAGCAGCAACCAATGGCATAGTGAAATGTATTTAGATTTTGGGGCCTGTTGGAATTTTTTGTGCCACATGATATTAATTTACATTGGGAAGGATTGTAATCATCCAAAAAAGATGAACATCTGCTGTAGTAGTGCTAGTTCCAGGACTTTTCATAAACAAATAAATGTACTTCTAAAAAAATTGGTTTATTGAGTTGTTTATTGCTATCAAGTTTAATATATAACAGTGAATAGCCTCATACTCACAGCACAGTGCCTGCTTAAGATTCTGAAGACCAAATAGCAGCCATACCATCTGCTCTTTGATTCAGCACAAAACATGAGGGAAGACTGCATTTTGGGATTTAAGTCCTCATCCAACAGTTTTCTTCAAAGGTCTGTATAATCTACCAGGTCACTCACTCAGCTTCTCAAACTCTGAAATGCAGATGTCCGTCTTACAATTCAGGATTCAGAATGACTTTCATAAAGACATTGCTCCAATGTGTTCAGTTAGAGCTGAACTTTTTGCTTCCTTACACCTACATTCAAGTTCTATTATTAGAAATCATAGTATTTCTCTACTATAGGAAAGAGGGTGGCAGACTAATTTTAATTCTTATGATACACCGTTCTGAAGCTTTTTTGGGAGACATGGATGAATAACAAAACCAATTCTCTTGAAGAAACTGAAATTGCTGAAGAAATGAATTGAAATGGTATGGAGTTTTGAGACCAAATAGTATCAGAGGAATGACCATCAGATACTATTTCCTATCAATAACTATTTTTTCATGTGATGATATCAACACCAGAGTCTCACTTTTGCCTGTTAGATTTATGAAGGTTGCTTATTTTCTCCTTATGTGTAGTGTGTGTGATTCCTTATCTTTAAGTCTCAGAAGACTCTTGAAAAAAAAAACAAACAAAGAAAAAAGTGATTCAGCTGTAAAAATATGTAAGACTGACTTTTGTCTTGACCCTTGGGTAGATTGTTCCATGCTGCTTTAGCACACTGAAGTACTGAGACAACAACAAACAAAAAACCAACCCAAACCCAATCCTTCTCCTGCTCTTCCCCACCCGGACCTGACATCCATTTTTGTATTCCCAGGGCCTGCAGCTTTTCCTGCTGCTAAATGTCAATAGATTGGAGAATCGTCTAGTGGCCAAACAAAGGAATTTTGAATCAATTTTCTACTCTGGAGGCCTTGCCCATCCTCAAGTCTTATGGCCTACCTCAGACACTGACAGCGTATGGGAATCAGCTAACAGTGAGTAAAATGGTTGTTGGATAAAATAAAAAGGGACATAAAAATCTGTCCTCTGCTTCAGAAATAAAACAGTGCACTCACTCAAGATCATTTTAATGTTAATGTCAGCTGAAAATGTATGTATGAGCCACTGTAGAGTACTGAAAGTTAGAGTCTTAGCTTGATCATAGAGATTATTCATGACTTGGTGACATCAATGGCTTAATCTAAATTTTGCGTAACTGTGTAACTTAAAGGTAGAAACTATTCAGGGCAGGGAAATAAAACGCTTAAGAAATTATCTTTACAGTTTCCCTCTGTAAGTACACAAACCACATCAATAAATAAGCACTAGGAAGTTCCCTAGGTTATTAGTTTTTGTGCTTTGTCCTGCTGTATCCTGTAAACTTGGTTTCCTCCTCCTTTGATCAATGAATTGCTGAGTCTCTAAATTGAGTTTAAAATTTCAAACTGTAACAGCTCAATTTTATATTGTTTCCTTTTAACTTTGAAAGCATTTCTATCTTACTAGATCAATCTGTGTATTTTTCTAACTCACTAACATATCTTTTTACAGTGACCAACACCAGAGACTATAAGAGAATATGTAGATATGTTATGGATTTAAATCCTGTTGGAATTTTTCTTTGCTCCATCCCAGCTGCTCTGGGTTCAGGTGCTGCATGCCTTCTTCTTCCCGCCCTTTCCTCTCCTTTCCCAGGGACCAGCTCCAGGGGGCCAGGGGTTCCGTGTAATCCTGGCTGCCACGCATAGGACAGGAGAAGGGAGAAAGGCAGAGAAGGGGAGGAGGTGGTGCTGTGATGCCATGCATAGTGGGCCAATCCTGGGCAATGGGCCAGGAGGGAAGGCATTGCAGGAAAAGGGGGATACAAAAAAAGCACACGCGGGAGACATAGCCCTCCCTTCCCTCTCTTGGTTGGGTTTGGCTGCAGCTGGTACAACTGACTCTGTGGCACTGAGTGCATCTCTGCACACCTCTCAATCCCATCCTCTTTTCCACATGGTCCCGTGCTGGGCTCTGCTACCCGGTTGCCACCTCACATGGTCCTTACCACGGCTCCCAGGAGATCGCAGCTCACTTCCAACTTTGGGCCAGCATGTGCCACCATTGGCATCAATTCATCACCTCTGCCATCACCACTGGAACCTGCCCCAGACCTTTGGAGAGACTCCGTCTGTGAAGGAGCTTCTTTTCCCCTCCGTGCACCTCGGGGAACATTGAGAGGGCCTCCTGTGCTCTGCCTGCAGAAGGGCCCTGCCATTGTCATGGCTGCCATTATAGTGGCCATGGGACCCTTCACTGGGTCACAGCTTCCCCTTTGTCTCCCAAGGCCGTTCTGGTGCCTCCTGCCAGCCCGAGTTTAACTGCCCCAAATGGGAGAGGTGTTTTCTCTACGAGTTTCCAGTTCTCAAGTTGTTGCTTTGGTGTTCTCTGTTTTATCACATGTATATATGAGTATATACATACATAATTATAATAATATATATTTAATAAAAGAGCTATTGTTCCTTTTTCTATATTTTGCCAAGAGTCTTTTGATTTCAAATTTAAATAGTACAATTGCCTTAAAACAAAGACTTTTTTTTCTCTTCTAATTTAAAATATAAGACAAAGTATCCTTTCCATAACATTAGTTACAACTGATTATAATTCTGAAAACTCCGTAGAACTTACAACCATCTGCTTCCTCTTTGTTTTCTATTAAGTGCCTGTCTCAGCATTTACCATGTTTTGATACCCTACTTCCATTTCCAATATAAAATCAATTCTTGTTCTATGATAAAGCAAGAAGTTCCCAATCTACTTTCTATATCTTATTGATGATTTTCTATCCTCAGTTTATTTCACCATGCTAGGAAATGTTGACATATTGTGTTTTTATTTCAAGTTATCCTAGGTCTCATTTTTATGGCTGTCTTCTGAGTGTTTGCATTTTAGTAATGCATTTCTTGGGCCTTCTAGATACCTGACACAACACTCCAAATGTTCTTGGTTAATTTGCATCATGGGTTTTTATAAAGACATTGTAAAGCTCCCTGTATTGTCTATGATACCTTTTTATGCATCTTAATATCTTCCTTGTTTTAAAAGCAAATTTGCATGTTTAAAGCAAATTCTCAAGCAATTCTTAAGATAATTATTGAGATTCCTCCCCAGTTTTACTTTTCTCCTACAGATTGTAAACAATACAGCAGGACTTCCACAGTATCTGACACAAATTTAGGGCCAGTACGAAAAGGACAGATGAAGTCGTTTGGAGAGGTATCTTACACAATTGTCTAAGCAAATTATTGCTTTATCCTCAGAGTCCATCTGCCACATCATATTGTAAAATATTGAACTCAAGAACCTAGCAAAATACAGATGATCTTTCTAATTATTTCTAGATAAGGATTTTTTTCTCCCACAGCATTTTAAAATATTTTGAAGTTATGTTTTCAGAGGAAAGCAATAAATGAATTGCATGTTTTCAATTATTAAATGATTAAATAAGTTGTTCAACCTCAATCCCAAATGGCTGCAATAATTCAGTGTTACAGAGAAATTAAAATGGTTTAAACCCATAAATAAGAGCACAGCAATCTTACAACATTTATTTGAAAGATTTTCTGTGATCATCTATGTAATACTCTACCAGATCTATTGTAAAACCATCTGAAATATCAAGGGTTTTATTTGCAAAACATTACATACAGTATTTTAATGTCTGCTGTCACTTCCTTCCATGTTTCTCAGCCTCCCAAGACTCCAACCAAAATTTTGACTTGCTACTTCTTTTGATCTAGGTTGGTCTTCAACAGGTTCACTTAAGCCAATGAGTTTTTATTTTCTTCTTTCAAAGTACTCACACAGTGCCTGAGAAATAAGTGGGTTGTCCTTTATTGCTCTGAGGGAATGGACTGGTCAAAAGAAAAATGCAGCATATGTTTTGAGCCATCATTAACTGGGTTTGCTAAGAAAGATGGAGCAAAGGGGCTATTTTACTTGTCCTCTAACTGTGATAAATGATACTGACTGGCACAAAGGCATCCAGCATGTTACCAAAGCAGGAAAAGCACAACCTTGACCAGTTCTGCTTGTGTCAACTTACAAAAATCCTTCCCAAAAATCAAACAAAAAAACCCACAACAAAAATCAGTGCTGGTAAGGGAGTAACATAGAGTTGAAATTCTGTTATTTCCTACTTTCCTCTTATCTTGTCTTTGCTCTTCAATTCAGGATCCATAGAGTCACTTCTCCAGACACCTGTGCAGGATACCTTCAGCATTCCCACCAACCAGGAATGGACACACAGCTGTAATTAAATTCAGCTTTCTTTGTTAGGCAGTGCTAGAGATGCGATGCAAGTAAAGAGATGATAAGATCCCTTGCTTGCTTGGCTCCATATGAGTGGTGAGACGTGGCTAAACCCAAATTAGAAGTATATAATCACTTTTTCATTACAGTAGTGGACCACCAGAAAGCCACAGACTCTCTACAACAGTTTTCTGGAGTTCTTAGGCTCCAAACTCATGAGAAAAATCTTGAATATATTCCAGAGAGAACATTCCACATTGTACAATCCCAGACCCATAAAAAAACTTAATAAATAACACATTATGATCTTTATGTACCACACTGATAAAACTTGTCATTCAATTTAACCTTCGAAACCTCCTCCTTGTCTCTCCCCCAGATACAATTTGTAAATTCGGCAGGGAATATCGTTACCGAACAATGAGTGTTTCTCAGGAAAAAGACAACATAGTGAGCTTGGAGAATAA
The DNA here is from genome assembly GCA_013390005.1 of Calyptomena viridis. Classification (NCBI taxonomy): domain Eukaryota; kingdom Metazoa; phylum Chordata; class Aves; order Passeriformes; family Eurylaimidae; genus Calyptomena; species Calyptomena viridis. The sequence continues at coordinate 40,514 of WEIV01029029.1, forward strand.
GCAGCCTTTTCAGTTTTCTCTCACTAAAGCACCCTTGTAAATTTACTTGAACTCTGATGAGAAAAAGGCAGCTGCATTCAAGAGGAGTAAGGCAGTGTGAGTCACAAGGAGCATTTATTCCCTGAAAGAAATGAAACAGAAGGCAGTTCTTTTACTCTATTATCAGTAGGGGTTCAAAATGCTGATGGTGCTGGCAAGGACCTAACTGCCAGCTAAAAAACTTCAAGAGAGAATAATCTAGTCTTGCCTTACACATGAAAACATTAACATTTCAGAAGCAGCATCACTGTGTGATTTCAGTCTAAAACTTATTTCAAGGAGAGTGTGTCAAACAGCTGGTATGGATAGACAAGTGGCTTACAAGTATTTCTAAAGCATGCTCTTTGCTATTATTTTTCGCCTTCTTCTGGATTCTTAGGGAAGTATGTTCTTTGTGTCCAATGTGTAATTATCACTAAACTGAGTGGCAATTGAGACAGGCTGTCCTAGGCACTCATGAAAAATGTTAAATAAATAAATTAAACCGTAGTTTTCTAAGGATCAAATTGACAGCAGAAGAATTCTGTGAAATTCAGTCATTAGGGAGGTAAAGCAACGTGGGGCTTCATTTTCTAAAGATCTATTGTGATCAGCATTAATCACAATTACATAGTAAACTTTTCCGAAGTCCTAATGGGAGTACTAGTGGCTACAGAACTGAAAGAGCTCAGCCTACAGCATCCAAAACCTGACAACTTACTTTTATGCTTTGGTAGGAGTGAAGCTGTCACAGAGAGTGGCTAAAAAGCCGTTAGGAGAGTATATGAGCTGCTTTATACACAGGCTGAACATCACTAAAATGTGACATTCCTGTCTCCAGTCACTGAATCTGGTGTAGGTAAAATGTTTCCCTGTCAGCAGAGGAATCAGCTTGTGTTTTTACTGAAGTTAAAGAATATGCCAGGCTATGAAGTTTGTAATGTTTGACATTGACTCACTTTATACTTTTGTTCATCCATCTGTGCTCAGAGAAGTGCCCATTTTGAGAGTTGCACGGCTCTTGCTTTTCCAGGCAAGTGTCAACTTTGATCTGCTGCCTGAATGTTTAGAGGACTGAACAGCTCAGAAAGGGAGGAATTTCCGGAGATAGTTCTAAGTCATGAAGTAAGAATTAGGCAGAAATATTCAGTGCAGGATTTTAATGTTTGGCCTATGAAGATTTAAATATCAGTTGAAAGACTGTGGAGAAAATGGAAAATCTAGATCTTCTGCAAATCCATATAGGATCAGTAAGATGTCAATGACATGATTATTATAACTATTTTCCTTATCATCCCTCTCAGTCCGCTGTGAGAAGGTAGGCTGATGGGTGACAGCCATAAACATGTAGACCTGCAGGAGGCAGCTTACATTAGCCACTGCTGGTGGCTCTGAGTGTGGAGATATCCATGACTTCTAGAGCCTTAATCTTGGTCACAAAGAGGGTCTCTGGTTCTCACATGGCAATAATTCAACAGACACCTCTCAGTTTAGACCCTCCAGGATTTTGAAACCGCCGAGGTGGCCCAGTAGGGAACGACATCTTTATGTTTTTCTTCCAGACTTGAATTATGTCAGCAGAATTTAAGAGGGGAACAATTACATGGGGAGTTATGTATCTGATCAAGAACTCATATTAGTGTCTCACTGGAGACTGCTGTTTTCATTTTAATTTTAAAAATGTCTTTATTGTCAAAACTCTTTCCCCTTCAGGTACCTTTTATTGATGTCCTCTTTCTTTTTCTCTGCATTTATAAAGATTTAATATCATTACTGCATGTTCAGAAAGAATCCTCTCTGTGTAACTTAAAAGACAAAAACCATAAAAATTCAGTGCAAGGGAAAAGATGAATATCCGGTATTTTAAAACTGTTTGAATATGGAAAGTATCATAAAAAACCACAACAGATTCTAGTGACAGCCAAAGCAACACACACATTCACTATTTAAATTAAATGCTTGAAAGCTCTAAGACTCTTCTGTAAACCTGCTGTTTTTCTGTATGAATCTGATGGGTGTTTTTAGCATTTGTAATTTTGGAGTACACCAATTCTGCTTTCCAATGAAATTGCGTATTAATCTGCAGAAGATGCCGGTTTTCTTTTTTCTGAAGCCAGTGGAACTCAGATGTAAACCATTCTCTGTCTTTTATTGTTGTTAGGAGGATGGAAATAGGTCTATCGAAACTTTGGAGAACTGTTGTTTGTAATTATACATGATTAGTATTTACACAATTATTTTTCAAAGGAATTCCATTTATTTATAGCTTTCATCTGCCACTAGAAGTGTGTAAATCACTGTCTTGCTTCCTTGTTGTCACTCAGCTAAGATGCTGCTTAAGTCAGTCTTTAGCCTCAGAAGGGCCTGTGATCATGTTCTTAAAGTCGTAAATCTGTGTTCATGGTCATAAAATCACCGTTCATGGTCATAAAATCACCAGCATTTGTACATAGTTAAAATATTTTCATAAATCTTTTTACTAACCTGTGAATTGTTTTAGTTTTTCTATAATTTGTACATTACATACATTCTTTTTTTTTTTCTTTAGCTTTGAAGCATTGCTGTATCAAGTACTAAAGAGTATGATATTAGGGGGAATGTAAAAAAAATTAAAACAAAAATCTATATAGACATGACCTCTTCTGAAATGGACTTAAACTTCAAAATAGAGAACAGCTCTGAGTTTTCAGTCCCTGCACTATCTATCAGACTCCTATTCATTTCATTTGAATCAAGCACTTTGCAGTTTCTTAATAGACAAAGCAAACAACTTTCCTTAATAAAACTGCAGAGGCATAGATTATATGACTGTATAATGCAATCACGCACATTTCTTTTTAAAACTATGTGATTTTGTTATGCTGATTAGAAATAAAGATATTCCTAGCAATGAAACTTGAAATGTAAAAATTGCACAATTCACTACTCACTCGTCTTCTGAGCCAACTGTTTTGTCTTTCTTTTTCTTTTTTTTGTTATTTAACACACATAATGCTCAAGCCCAGCTGGTAAAGTTACTCGCGAATCTTTATTTCTGCTGAAAAATAACCATGCAAATTTATCTTTGATGCTTACAATTTTCCAGCAAAGGAGATGAAAATTATTTGCAAATACTCTCTGCTATATGCCTAAATTGTTTGCTCAGGTGCATTTTTTGTTAATCTGAGGCTCATGGGAGGTAATGGTTTGCACCTGCAGAACTAAAATTAAATCAGTTTTGCTAGTGATGTCAGTGGAATTAGGATTTAAAATGTAGCTAATTCCCTTACCACTCTTCATTGACTATAGCTAGGGGAATAATTCAGGTACCTATTCATATTTGTGCACTGCTATTTCAGATGTTATAGGGCAACTGAGGCACCAGTCCAGAGTTGGCAGACATAACAAAAGTGTTATGCAAAAATACACTCTATTCTGAAGTGATGGCTGGAAGCCAAGTGCAAATGGTATCTCAAACAGCACTGAAAATCCATATTTCAGAACCTGATACTCATTGTAGTCAGGAAGGACTGTCACCCAATGGAGGGACTGATGTCTCTAGAATTTTTTCAGTCTAATAGAACAGGCAAATAAAATAGCTAGATGGACGGTTTTCCTTGCTTCTCTCCATTGGCTGTAAAGGTAGTTTAGCTGACTATTTTTAGTCAGTCATTTTATTTTATATTGCTAAAGTTAAATAGTGCCTCTCATCCTTGGAGTAAGCTTTACGGGAAATCAGAGAAAATTATTTAGATGTGTCTGCCATTTTTTACCTGAAAAATTTGTCTGCCATTTACAGAGGTCTAAACTCCAAGTGAAAATGAGTAAGGTATTTGAGTGTAAATATGTGAACAAGAAGTTTAGTTTGAAATTATTTAAAGTGAATCTGAGCTGAGCAGTCAGAGTAACTGCGGCATACTAGTGAGATATTCATGGGTAACACGAGTGTTACAATGCCCAGCTACAGAGGGTTGCGTTTTTAGATAGAGCATTTGATGTTCTTAGCTCTTGAAGCTCCTGGCTCATTCCCTGTTGTATTAACAATGAGTTCATCTGTAGCACAAAGCTTGCAAACACAAAGCATACAAAGTAAAACTGAGTTCATTAATGATACAGGATAAAGCTTCCTGTGTTAATGTGTTATGAGGTAAGTTTCTGCCCGAAAGGACTACATGAGATTCTACACAACCTGTTTTGTGAAAGAAAAAAAGAACCCAAATAGAAGCTTTAAAGATTTCACATCCCAAAATTAAAAATTTACAGTTCTCTTTCTTACGATGATGTTTCTACCTTCACTGATAGAAAGCTAAGCCATATCCATCAGCAGGCATACTGACTTTAATTAAACTATCCATAGAGTAATTTTTTACTTCTGCCAATGAATCAGACAGAACAGTAGAGGATCATTCTTTTTTTAAAAACCCTTGTGATCTATCTTAATGAATTATATG
>WEIV01029029.1:69419-80771 GCA_013390005.1 Calyptomena viridis
GTGTTGTTTCAAGGAGTCTTTGTATCTCCTCTTTGGGGCTCCTCTATTGCGGCAGCCGGTGGCGAGTTCACCATATATATATCTATAGATATAGATATATATATGCCTCTAAAAATATCCGTGTCTTTGTGTTTGTAAAGAAGCATAATCAGAAATAAAAATAGGTACATTAATTTTGTAATTACTTTTAACTGGAATATTGGATCACAGATTTTATTTTCATTGCCAGTGGCAGTAGCCCATCAAGGATTTTTTGTTATGCATAGAACAGATCTGACAGTTTTGATAAATAAAAATTANGGATTTTTTATTATGCATAGAACCTATATGACAGGATCCAGACTAAACAGACACAAACATAGATACACGCATCTCCTCTCCTCTCTTCTATACTGAAACTCATAAATAGAATCATGGAAGCGTTTGGGTTGGAAGGAAGTTTTAGATGCCATCTACTCCAACCCCCCTGCAATGANATGGAAAAGCACTGGAAAAAGACAGAGTATTTTGTTCCTACAATTTCCATATGAAACATTGATTTGGAGGAAGTTGTTTTAAATGTCTAAAATTCTATTGTGGAGTTAAATAAAAATAACATGAAGGATAAAGTTGGGTTTTTTTTCCCAAATACTGTTGTCGCTCTTTCTTTTTTTTTTTTTTTTTTTTTAATATTTGATTTGTTTTGCAGAGAGGGGATTCCTACAGGGAAAGAGGGAAAAGCTGTTTGGACAAGACGAGAAAATATAACCAGGTTTGAATTTTAAATGTGTATAGAATTCATTAATTTGCACAGCAGTGGTCCCGGTCCTACAATTTTTTCTGCATGAATATCTTTTTTTCTGGTCATGGAATGATGGTTTTCATGGATTTTCTGGTTGCTTGGATTTTTATTTCCATTCTTTTTTTAATATTTGATAATCAGCAATTTGACAATTTTTAAACAACATAAACTAGGAAATAGAAACTCATACTATAGTTTGAAGACATATATTTCTTCTAGTTTCTAATTACTTTAATCCAATATATATTAATTTTTTGGAAAAAATCTTATTGTTTCAAAACTAAATTGTGTTGATTCTGACGTTTTCTGAATGACTGAACTGTCTAATGAAACTGGAGGTAGATATTTAGTGCAAATTACAGTGCAGGGTAAATTCAGACATCATATCTGCATATAAACAGGGAAATATTGGGACCTCTTTTCTCCTTAATGAAAGAGCTCTAAGTTACTCACAGAATTCCATGTTTTAGACTTAGTAAGAAAAAAAGAAGTGTCCTGTCAGTTTCAGTGGAAGTTGGATCAATCTTGAAATTGCTTTCATATGGATAAGTGGTTGTATTTCCTGAAACAGAGCTGTAAACATTAAACAATAATGATACAATGCGAAGGAAACATCGGTTCTGTTGGAATTTGTTCCAAGATCAAAAAGTGAGTAATAGATTCTCCACAGTTTATTATTTAAATTAGATTTTGAGAGTGAAAGAAGTGATAGTAACATGAACTATTTACAGAATATGTATTCAAGCGAGTGTGAATACGATAATATTGGAGACCATGATTTGGATATTTATTATCTTATATCACCAAAAAAGCCATCTAAGCTCTAGTGCCCGGCATTAAAAAGAAGCAATTTACTGTCATATTTCTGTTTCCTGTGGGGAATATAGTGTGGAATGAGAATATATGTGGTGAGCCCCACATTTGTGAGTGAGAGACAGCAAATTGGAACCAAGACAGTGCAAGCAGCTGCTGATGAGCAGGAAGTCTCACTGGGAGCAGAGCATATGCATGTTTGGCTCCTTGGTTAAATGATATCTAATGGAGCATCAGTGCGAAGGATGTGCAGTGATAAAAAAGGCAGTGAATGTGGCAGCTGGTGCAGAAGGGGTCCAGAGGTACTGCTGGAGACTGAGGTTGCCAGACTCAATACAACCGTGGCGACAACACGTGACAAGACATTGTGCCCTGCCTGATGCAAGCAATTCTGATACTCCAGCACCTTCAGGCCAGGCTGAACTATGGTGGCAGGACAACTCCATGTGTTTTATGATGTAAAGGTTATGCCCAGTGCCCTCCTTTGATAGAAACTGAGGATGACTGTCACCATACTGCAGCAACTGTGGAGTTGCTGAGCAGGGAGGAGACCAGACAAGGAAGCAAAGAGGAAGAGGCATGATAACAGAATTTTTGTGAAAACTCTACAGGAGCAAGAATGCAAGTTTGTACATAAGGAGGGATGCCCTGAGATAACACTTGAACAGAGTCAATATAGACATAGTCTGCTTTGACATCAGAGACAAGAATATTTGTTCTCCACCTGCAGACATTTGGTTGGAGAATAGGTATTGTCTTGGAGTGACTTTAAGATGTATCCCATATCACCTACACTATGACAGAAAAAAATGAATCTTGTGCCTTTCTGTGCCTTTAAACTGAGCCTGAGAGGAGAGAAAAAGAAAAACAGGCAGAGGAACTTTTTCAAAGCAATTCTGTACTTCAAGGTCATTACTCATCTGTGTGGTTCTTGTGCTGTGGGGAGTATAGCTGCAGCTGCTGCAGAGAGGGGGGAGGAAGCACCCTTTCTTGCTTTTCAGCCAGCTCTGGGCTCTGTTTTTCTTCGAAGAGAGACAGAGAGTTAAACTCCAGTGTTTTCCTGGGACTTTGGTTTTCTTCTCCTTCTTTTCTGGACTTGTTTAGAACACCAGAACATCAAAACCTCACTGAGACACCTTCCACTGGTCTGGAGGGGGAGGGGGCCCCCACGCTGACCCAGCTGCAAAAGGAGGGAGAGACACCACACCCACAGAAGGACTCTCAAATCTTCCAGGTTTTCTCTCTACAGCGAGAGATTTTATTACTTAGCATTATTATTCTTTTCCTGTGTGCTTGTTAAATAAAAAGTTTTGTACCTTCTTCACTTTCCTCCAAGGAAATATTTCCTTTTTCTTGAACCAGTGGGGGAGGGATGATTACAACCTGGTTTCTATGAGGGGATATTTTTTTTTCCTCTGAATTTGTCTCAAACCTGGACAGGTACAGAACCCCATACAGAAGATGAAAGAACCATGTGAGCTGACCATAACCAACAGTTTCACACCAGTGCCACCAACAGAACACACCATGTAATGGAGGTATAGTACCCCTTTTGCACACAATGGAGACTCTTCTATGCAAATCATACATGCTGTTAACAGGGGCTTGCTGTTTGTAACAAAGGACATCATAGAGAGAGTGCAGTGGCTGTTTCAACCCACAGATTACTACTTTTTGTTATTCATCTGTGGGTAAACCAATGATTCTGTAAATTTAGGGGGGACTGAGTGAATCCAGTGGGACTCTGGCATCTAGGCTGAAAGAAGCAGAATTCCAGCTACGGTTCTTCCTCATCCTACTAGTCAAGCACATTGACTAGGGCAGGAGCAGATGCATACTGCACATAAACATCTGCCACGTGGCTGCTTTCACCAGCAAGCCTTTAGTTTTTATGATCCAGACACCAACTGTTGTAGAGAGATATGACTTAGCTGACAAAGTGGGCTGGAAGCATCTTTGTGAGCAAGCTTTCCCAGGCCTTAGGAAAGCTTTAAATTGAGTTTTGCAGAGGATGGAGGTCAAAGCTCAAAGAAAAATAGAGAAGTTGGAGTAAAGCTGGAGAAGAGATGGTGCATGGCAAAGGAGGAGACATTCACAATTTCTTAGAGAAAGTAAGGAAATATGCAGTCAATTTAAAAAGCATCTTGTATACAAACAAATGCAGCCTGGAAACACATGGGAGGAACTGTATGTTTATGTGCAGTTGCAGACTTAACACCATTGAGATTATACAGATGAGCTGGGATAGTTTTTTGACTAGAGAGTTTCCATGTATGCAGAAACCTAGGAAAAGACAGGAAGGGAAGTCAAAAGGATGGGAGTGTTCTCTACATGAGGGAATAGTTTAAATACATGGAGATCTGATATAGGATGGGAAAAGAACTGCTCAAGATTTTTCAGAGGAGGATGGTAAAGAACACATCATAGTGGGCATCTCCTTCAGACCCCAGGCAATGTGTTCAGCTGGAGTTGTAACTCACAGATAAAGAACAGGTTGGAGTGTGATAGTCAGTGACAGGTTTGACTATGAGATGGAGGCTCAAGATCCTTAAAGAAGGCAAATTGTAGGACTTGAACTGCAAGAAAGCAGATTTTCTTTTTTGTCGGGGATCTGATGGACAGGATCCCATGCAAGTTGGCTCTGAGGGAGCCACAGTGAGCCAGGTTCTTCAGTGAGCCCCAGTTCTTCAGGGGAAGCCTCCTGATAGAATAAGAATGACTTGTTTTGATTGCAGAAGGTAGACTAGAAAGTAGATTAAATGCAAATACAAATACATGGTACACCCGGGAATTCGAGAGGTTCCATCTTGTCAACACTGCCATGTCAGTGCCGCTGTGCCCATCCATGCCCACGACATTCCTGGTGCCCATCTGCACTTGCTGTCACTCTGCATGGCAGATTGCCACAGTCACCAGCAACCTTTGTTTGCCACCTTCTGGCCTTGACTGTAACTGCACCAAAGATAGTCCAGTTTTCACTTTCCCTGAAGGGAGAGTGATTTTTGGGTGATATTTGTCTTTGTTATTGTTGGGTTGTTGTCTTGTTCTGTTTTGATCTCCGTTTTTATTAAAAACTGTTATTTGTTTTTCTACATTTTGTTTGCATAATTCATATTACAATAATTTGGAGGGAGGAGTTTCTATTTCAGTAGATTCTACCTGCTGGCATACATTGTCTTTAAATCAAGACAGGGACTATTTACTTAAATTGAACATAAGGACAAGTCCATAGGACCAGACGGGGTGTATCAAAAGGTGACGAGATCAGTGTCATTATGGGACTACCCTCTCTTATCTCTCAAAGATTGTGTAGAACAGAGATAATCCCTGATGAATGGAAAAATATTCATTCTTGGAGCTCCAACAAGCTGGTGGTGCTCTTATGACACAACATTTCCAAGAACAGGGAGGAGATTGCAAAGTGTACAGACTGAAAATAAGTGGTGGCCTTTCATAGCATTCATTCTCATAAAACTTTTAGACCTTGAGTTGTTTACAACATCAAATTCCATATTTTAGTTTCAAAAGCATTTTTTTTTTACATTTTCTGTATTATTTCTATATTATAACCATTAATGAAAATGTGGATTTTACATTTCATTCTGCTGACACTTCCTGCTGCTGGAAGTGCTGAAGACATTTAGACTCCCACTCCTCAATCATGACCTAGGCAGTTTTGAGGTTGCCATAGCTACCCAGGATTTTATACACTCCAGAAAGACTGAAAAGATCAGCCAGCTGATACATATAGTTGAAGATCCATGTTCCATAGCTTTTCCCCTGTCATTAACACAGTAGAGTAAATGTTACATTTTTGTGATATATAGTGGTTATGGATCATTGACACCATGTTGTTAACCTTACCTTGCTGTGGCTCACATTGGTTCTGCTGAGTTTCAGGCCTTTCATGACCACAGAGGTTTTGTGAGATGGGATTTGTCTGATCATAGTCACTTTACCATGAAATTCTTTTACAGAAAATTGAGATTAGATTAAAGTTAAGATTAGACTCTGTCTAAATGAGGTTAGAATCTATATTAGGAGCCTTGGAGAAGAGATTGTATTTAAGGAGTTAATGATTTTGAACAGGTTAGATCTGCTTTATTGAGCCTTCTTAGGGCTTGAGAAGTCCATAAGTTATCATGAGTAGCCACTGTATGAGAACCTGCTGGAGTGCTCCATGCCAGGCTGTGCTGCACATACATGGGTGTAGTAACAAGGGTGACAGTCCAACCTGTCAATAAACTTTCTCTTAGACAAACAGTTTACTAATATAACCTGTAATTTAAAAGCTGTGGGTGGATGAAGGGGTGAAATGTAACGATCCTGATGAGGACATCAGTGTATCAATGTGTGAGTGATCCAAGTAATAGTTAACTTTAGTAGGACTGGGTCTGCACTGTGATGTGCTGCAGTATTGCATGTTCAGCATGACCTTCAGGTCTTGCTGTGGCGCACAAACCTCTTGGACACAGGAATCAACTCATTTCAACAGAAGAGGCCTCTGGCTGCTTCCACTTGGCACCTCTAGTTCTGCTCCCCCGTTGCTTTGCCTTCACCTAAAAGTGAAAAAAGAAGCTCTCATGCAAGTGTCTTTAATGAAGAGAGTTGTTTTCTTGCAAGAAAATTATGTAATAGCTCAAGGAACCAAAAATAGGGAACTTCTGCCACAGAAGGTAACTGTACAGCATGCTGTGGAAAAATCCACCTGGGGTCCTTCTGACAGTGCACGAGTACTGGGTGCCCAGCATCTTAAGGGACAGAAAATTTTGTTCCTAACTATATTCCTGTTTCCAGTCTATCTTATTAAACCACAATTTTATTAAGCTCTTTTTGTTGGGCCTTTCTCATTGAGCTCCAGAAACTACCCTGCACCGTCTCTCTCACTCTACCCCTTTCTCTGATGCAGAACAGAAATCTGCTTAAAAATGCAGATTTCTGTCTGATCAAAGACAGGAACGATTTATACCTCTACTGTTTTCCACTGTTTGCTCCACGAACTTATGACAAAAAACCCACAACCCCCCAAAAAAACCCCAAACCCCTGAAACAAACAAGCAAACAAATAAACAAACACCACCAAACCCAAAAAACATCCAGAGATTCAGTTCAGTTTAAGTTCCCATTATTCAAAGCCATCAAACCTAGAAAATGAATCAAAACTTTACATTAAACATTTTCAGAAATGTAGGTGATCAGTATGAAAAAAACACACTTACCTGCAAATAGAAGAGAAAGAATTTCTATAGATCTTGAAAGGTGAACTAAGCTGGCAGACAGTTGAGCTAGCTGCACTGCTCCTCCTACCAAATGGATTGAACTTTTCGGATATGAGAAGTTTGCTGCTGCTGCTCCAGATACTGATTCCTGTTCAAATATTTCCTGATCAGTCTTTAATATGTGGGACAAAAATTGCTGACTAACATTCATTGAAGACTGCTTTGACTAATACAACTCATTATGATCGACATATATTAGGAAATTTTAGTTCTCTGCTCCAAAAGCAGGTTAGCTACATATGGAGTAACTTCTTGTACAGGGTTATGGTGGGACATATCCATGGAAGGAGGGACAGGGTGTGTGTGTGTGTGTTTATTTTTGTTTCAGCCACCTCAGGCTCATACACAGGGTACAGACCCCTGATTGCAGAAACATGCTCATTCCAGATAAGTTTAGTCATTTAACAAGCCACTTCTGTCAGGAACACCATTGCCCCAGGTCTTTTCTGCAGGCAGTGCAGTTAAAAGGTATCTCCAGTGGGCGTTATCTTACCAAAGATCTGAACTGTCTTTTTGGATATAACATATTTCTCTCTTGGCTATAACAGGAATCAAGAATATATAGACTTCTCATTTATATGCAGAAAGTGTAAGGATAAACTTTTAAAGACCATTTGTTTAAACATAGAGGGATGAAGCTCATCAGCTGGAGCATCCCCTAGATGAGTTATGTATGACTAAACTTCCAGAGCTCTGAACAATCAGATCGTCCTTTTTTTCCAGCCTTTTTTGGAGCAATTCTATCAATTATCTTTCATGCACAGGTTGTGTTCTATCTTTCTCACAAACAGAGTGTTTCACTCCTTAAGAAATAAATATTTTGTCACAATTATCCAATGCTGCTGTGCAGCGTCACATGATAGTACTTGTCATATTTGCTAAACAACTAGTTACTTGGAGAATATTTTTAGGAATGTCTGACTCCCCATTGTCATTTCAGTGTCATTTATTTCAGTAATTATTCCTCTGGGTTTGAATAAATAATTAAAATTTTGGAACATTATTTTTTCCTACAAGTACTCAAAATTTTAAAAATAAGAGCAATTAATAACAATAAACAGTAAATATGTTTGGTTATAAAAACCTGTATATGCTTATTTTTGTTAATCTCTTGAAGAACTAGGCAATGTTAGGAACTGAAATCTAGCATCTCAGACTCCAGGCTTTTTGTGTATTCTAATACTAGCAGCTTCATCATCCCTGTTCAGATTAACAATAAAATATCTGCCCTTTTTTGTTGTTGTTACCTTCAAAATCAAAAAACAGAGAGTTTAATTTTGGTCATTTTCCAAGCGTGTTCATATCAAACATATGCATCAGAGCTTACCCAGATTTCTTCATCTAATTCACTCTTCTCTTCAAGCAGCTTGTCCAAGAGACTGAAGGAAGAGTGGTGCTGCTAAGTTTATCTTTGGCTTCCTGCCTATTTGACTAGGAAAGAATCAGGAGCTTCAGGTTCCCTCACAGCTTGTCAAAAGTCTGATCTCACAGACCTGTCTGTCTCTACTCCTGACTTTTGGGCTTCTTCAGGAGGGGGCACCACCACTGCCCAAGAGACTGAGGCAGAAAATGTGTGAGCTGCCCTGTAATCAGGATTAAACGTTTTCCTAGCGAGTTGTGGGATTTGAAGTTTTTTCTCTAAATAGCAATGAAATTGAATGTTTCATCTTTAAAAGACTACTTAAAAAAGAATTAGCTCTCTGCTTGCTCTTCTAGCTCTTAGTATAGAACATGTTTTCTAGAGGGTGGAAAATAGCTTTGGCTAAATCTAAATTTTATTTATGATATGATGCTCAGTACTTTGCAGTTTTCCCCTCCCTGGTGCTTCATTTTCCTCTCAGCTGATTCTTCTTTTTTCAGTCTTTTTCTTTCTGATTCCTGCCTAATAGCCTGACTCAGACTGCCAAGTCAATTCTATTTCTTCTATTACTGATGGGAATGTATGACTAGAAAAGCAAACACAAAGCAATGATTTAAATAGACTGACACTGGAAGAAGTTTTTCAGGCTTCAGACTTGCTGCTAAGACCTTATGCTGTGTCAGTAATATCTATCAGTACAGTTCAAACAAAAAAAAATTCCATTTTCTGTCTCTTCTACTGTCCTTCCTAGCATTTCATTGAAGATCACCCTGCTTTCTTTTAGAGAGAAGTTCAACATTAGAACAAGACTGACTCTGTATTCATCCAAAGAAAAAGAGGGTCAATAAGAAATGAAAACTTGACAGCCAAAACAAGAAATTTTTTCCTGCTAACTGGAAAATGAATAATGAATACATTATTCAAAATGTATTTTGGATACAGAAAAAAAAAGGTTGCTTGGTTTTTTTTAAATTACAAATACTTTTAGCCTCTTTTCCTTCCTTCCCCCTCACCATCCCCCCATATTTAAAGAAAGAATTAAGAATGTGCATTGGCAGCTGTACATAGAAGGTTTCCACCAGTGTCTTAACATTATATCCCAGTGTAAATTTCACATTTTAATACTGTAACAGTAATAAAGATGTTACTAATCTCTTATCTCAAAAATCTCTTTTATGAGCACAAGAGGAATAAAACTGTTCTTCAAATCCTCTTAGTAGGCATGCAAACGAAGATCACAGCTGAGTGCTTTCAGTGGTGTTTAACACTACAAATAAACTATTGCAGTATCTGTGGACATGGAAGGAAAAGGAAGTATTTAATGTGAGCTCACAGAATAGAAATTAGTTCATACAAAAATGTATCTTTTTCCCTGTCATGTGTTACCAAAATTTGATACTGATTTTAAATAATGCTTCAGCAAGATTAAATGTAATACATGAAGAATCAATGAAAAAAATCTAACATTGGAAAGGCCTTGACAAAGAAATGTTGCATGTAAATTAATAGAATAATTAGCTAAATGATCAAACTTTGAAATCTCAAACCCAGAAAACCTTATGAGAAATGAGTATTTTCTACATCACAAAGAAATTAGATTGAGCTTGTCTCAAGCTTTTACATTTTCATACTATTTCAACACATAATAAACTGGAGAAAAAATATTAATGAGAGTCATGTTTGTGACTAATGTCAGTATGGCTGTGTAAAATTTCACTTGTAATCTATGAGCCTTGGGACTAAGAAAGTATTAAAAGTGTATATTTTACAGTACAACAAATGGAGAGTTACACATCTGTGCCAGCTCAGAAGCTTTAAAAACACTTTTTTTTCCTAATAAATGTCACATTGATATTTCATGGTTCCTATAGTGTATGTGGTTTATGGAGAGCAGCTTGAGTGAATTTGCATTGCCACGATAACCACTGCAGAACCAACACAGTACAACACAAAGTTTAATCTCCTTTGCTGGAACTGCACTGGGGAAGAGTTTTAGGCGGCTTTAATGGTAACTTAATTCTAAAGCTACACGAATCAATGGGATTTAATGACACTTCTAGAACCATGAGAACTCCTTGAACTGTGTCTTCAAACACAGAGGCCTGTGAGCCTGAAGCAGTAAGGGCTAAGGCTAAGAAAGACTTAACTGTGTCATCTGTCGCCAAAATACCTACCCCATTCAACAAGGAACCCATATTTTGCTTGTTCCGCCCTTATGGTTTACCACCGTCATAAGACATTAAGATTTGGATCCATCTGGTTAAATGAGGATAGACATGTGTCATGTGGTCAACAGTGTATACAGAAAAATAGACACTTGTTAACTTATTGAATCTTCCAATTATCACTCCTAAGAAAAGAGTGGTCAAGGGGGAAAAGAAGTAGTATAGTCTGAAAATAAGCCGAGAGTAAGAAGAAAATTAGAACTCCCATAAACAAATGTCACAGTGAACAAGTTTATGAACTTGTGCAAAGCCCTGTGTATACCTTGCAACTGAACTGGAAGCTGAAGCATCTCTTTTCTTTCCACACACTCACTCTAGTTTCTGTCTCAAAGGGCTCCATTTCCAGAAGGATCCATCTGTTACCAAACCCTGCTTTTTTGCTTAATATTTCTAATTCCGAATCTACTGAAAACTTCTAGTTCATCTTTTTCTTATGATGCTTATTCCTTCATGCTGTTGCCTGTGGCAGTTCCCCATTTGCTGACAAATGTGTCTTCTCCTGATTGATTCAATTCCTTTTGCCTCTTGGTATCTCATGGGAGGGATAGAGTACACCTCACAGCAAAGAACAATTAATAAAGTATATTTTTTATATTCCTCACCGTTTCTAGGGGAGTAACTTGGGTACTTTTCTTGGAAGTAATATCTCCCCCAGTCTGATTCTCCTTAGTCTATCCCTAATGTGATTTTCTTTACATTTAAAAGATGAAGTGCAGTGGTTCAAAAAGGTCTTTTATTTAAAAGCGATGCAGAGAACAAAAGATCCCAGACCACCTCTGCTTTACTGCAAGTTAAAGGAACCTCAGTCTGCAAAACTACTTGACAGTAACGAAGCTGTGATGTATTCTAGCTTCAGCTTGGCCTAGGAAACTGTAGGTTCACCGCAAAGAAAAG
>WEIV01029029.1:81214-92395 GCA_013390005.1 Calyptomena viridis
CCATCTGTTACCAAACCCTGCTTTTTTGCTTAATATTTCTAATTCCGAATCTACTGAAAACTTCTAGTTCATCTTTTTCTTATGATGCTTATTCCTTCATGCTGTTGCCTGTGGCAGTTCCCCATTTGCTGACAAATGTGTCTTCTCCTGATTGATTCAATTCCTTTTGCCTCTTGGTATCTCGTGGGAGGGATAGAGTACACCTCACAGCAAAGAACAATTAATAAAGTATATTTTTTATACGCCTCACCGTTTCTAGGGGAGTAACTTGGGTACTTTTCTTGGAAGTAATATCTCCCCCAGTCTGATTCTCCTTAGTCTATCCCTAATGTGATTTTCTTTACATTTAAAAGATGAAGTGCAGTGGTTCAAAAAGGTCTTTTATTTAAAAGCGATGCAGAGAACAAAAGATCCCAGACCACCTCTGCTTTACTGCAAGTTAAAGGAACCTCAGTCTGCAAAACTACTTGACAGTAACGAAGCTGTGATGTATTCTAGCTTCAGCTTGGCCTAGGAAACTGTAGGTTCATCGCAAAGAAAAGATTTCTTCATAAATATGGTCAGGAAGCCCTCGCAGACTAAGCACTGATTCTTCAACTTTGTCACCAATGTTATGCATAGAAGCACCCTCATAATCCAGTTGAAATTTAAAGGCAGGAAGATGCAATATGTAATGAATACACAATAATTCACAGAATCAGTCTTCTTTGCTTCTTTTTCCATTCCATCTGCCAGCTGTATGAACAAATGTAATTGCACGCACAGATGCAATCAAATGATGGCAACAAAACATAGAACAGAAGAGATATGTCAATACACATGAAAAACTTCATAATAGATCATTGTTAGTCTCTTTGCTCAGAAATTATTAATAATAAACCATGTGACCTTTCCAGTCATCCAAGTAGTTTCATTTCTGTTCTTTCCAAATTGTGTATTTCTGTTGTAATACATTAAATAATTTCAAGGGAAGTTAATTTGATACTTCATTTACCTCATAAAACTACTTCATAAAAATGAGGACCAGATGTCATTTACTCATAGATGTTAACACCTACACTGAAAAACAAAATGAAAACAATAATCTTATTAGTATCTCTTTAGAGATGATTCAATATGCTGTGCATTTCCCATCAACTTTTATTATACTCTAAAGTATCCTGAGAACATTGTATGCCTAGCTGTTTTGTTAATCAGGAAGCAGTTCTTTGCAACATCCCTAAATTTCCTTTAGGATTCCTCTTTGGATTGGTGAAGTATACATACCTAATGTCTTGTTCAGCAGACTGTTTTCCTTTTACTAGAGTTGAATCAAGTTGTTGCATAGATCAAGGTATTAAATACTTGGAAAAAATTTATTTCATATGTAAATCTGGTGCTCCTTTTACTTGCACCCATCAAAAGCAATGGTAAATTTACTTTTTTTTTCTTTTTTTCCTTTTTTCTACACGTTTCTGACTATTTTTTTCTGCAATTGTCATTTCACTGGTAGTTAAAAGTCCTCTTCCAGACTCCTCTATGATGAAGTCACTGCTAATATGAATTTATAAAAAATATGTGCTTATCTAGCCTCAGGCACGAGCTTCTGGCATTTGGGAAGTATTTTCATTGTATAGATCTGGGCATCAGCAGGTTTAATCCAGCAGGAACAGTCTCAATTGGATTTTTGTATGGTTCATGGTTATAGCCTTGCACTCAAAAACTATTACTTATGACTGGATTCAGAAGCACGTTTTCTGCTTACAGTGTAATAGCAAGAAAAAAGCACCAGTGTGCTGTGTGAGGAACTAATGAAAGTTTTAAGTCTGATACTGTCTGAGTTAGGAACTGCTTTGCAAAGCTTCAAAACTGTAATCCCAAGATTTTTGTTGATGTATAAGGGAATAATCTCTGGCTTCATGGGTCCTTAAGCAGAGCAAATGCTGACAGGAAAATATCTGATAAATCAGGATAATGCGGTTTTAAGTGCTGGTATCTCATTACTTGCTATGGCTCTTAGAATTCAAGCCAGGTATGGGGAGCTGAAAGACATCAGATCTGAGAACTAATCCTGTTTTCTTGTCTTCACTCTATATCAGTAAGTGTTGCCTTCTGTTGCTGCTATTACAGTAAGCAAATTAAATAAGTTTTCCTTTCTGACTCTGATAAGCAGAGGCCTGAGGTGTGGACTGGAGGGCACTCTGACTTCCAGTCTTTGGTCAAAACTACGGAAAAGAGAAAAGTATGCGCATATAACTGAATAGCTTCTCTATCATCAATATGTAATTAAAATATCTCTATTAACAATATATATTGGGTGCAGCAAAGCTTTACAGTTTACTTGTGTGCCCATCTGCCTTTATGCCTCTGAAAATCTTTAAGCTAAATTGCTTTCAGACAACTTTCAAAAGCTGTGTATTCCATTGCTGTCACCTCTGTCAGTATTGTTTGCTTTGTTCAATCACTCTTTTTGAGAGGTCTTCTACAACCAAGATGACAATGATGTTTTGATTCATTGCCTTGTTTCTAGTCCACGTGGAGGAGGTACTCAAACATGTCATATTGGTTTGCTTCTGCTATCTTTCTTTCTTGTTCATGGTGACACAGCTCTTCTAATATTTTTATTTAATTACAGTCACAGAAGTCTATCTACATTTCTACTGTAACTGTTAATTAAGAAATCTTTCCAACTACTCAACAGATGAAAAATCTATTTAAAATTACATTAACTTCTCTTTTTCTCTTTCTTTAACATTTTTTTGTAAAAGTGTTAAAAAGCCTTCCACTTCATATAAATCCATATGGCTAGCTAAAATCAATGTCAAATTGATTTAATTTACAAACATAATTAGACCCCTAGTTGATTAATGTTAGCATTTTTTAGTTCCTGGGCTCATCCCATCAAAATATTGCATCAGAAGCTAAACACTGTTATATTAACATAGCAACTGTAAGACATAAATTCTTACAAACAGTGAGACTTTGGAAATCGGAAAAAAACCCCAAACCTCTCCTTTTTGTCCAGAATGAGTTTAAGCAGAGCAGCAGCTGTATTAGCTTCCCCTACTGCTTGCAAATGTGATTACATCCGAGTTGGAAGGACCATGTGTCAAGGAAATAAGAAATTTTAAGCTCTCTGATGAAAATTAGAACTAGTGCACAAAATATTAGAAACAAGGAGCTAAAACAACATCCATCTTAAGAATGTGCTCCAGATGACAACTGCCTCCTGATTACTCATCATCCCAAATTTGAAAATAATCACATTGTTTTCTTGAAGCACATTGTATTTTTAAAGAATTTTCTCTCACTCTTTCATCACTGAAGGTTTCAATTACAAAATGACTGGTTTTTCTGAAGCTGAACTTGGACATTTTCTGTGTCAATGTGCTTTCAACCAACCTTGAAGAGTTGGGAAGCTGTGTCACCACTAAATACAATCACAGAGCTACATGTGACAAATTGTTCCCTTTGCACTGTGATCCTAACACTAGAAATTTTCCTTAAAAATTAAATATACAGAAAATTTAATCTATAGTATTTGACAGTTGATCTTTTAAAACAAGCACCTCAAGGCGGGGGAAAATGATGTCATGTTCAGATTTCATTACCAAAGAAAGTATGAGTTCCATGTTGCACACAATTTTAGGTACTTTGGATTGCTTAGGTCAACCTTTCTGGCTCAGGAAACTGCTGAAAAAACAGCCTAGTGTTTCTTGAATAGCGACCTTACCCTTCAGGCACCTAGTAAAGGTGCTATGGTTTTGTTTTCCTAGCCTCATGAACTTGAAAAAAAGACTTGCTTTCCTCCTAGGATTTCTGGAGAGTAAGGCATATCTCACCTAGTTTCAATGGCTGCAACAGAGATAGTAAATAAGAGAGGAAAGCATTTGATGAGACCAATCTGAAAAACTTGTTTTAGAATAGAATTATTCGTGTTGTTACACAATTGTTTATTTATTATTGACTATAAGGATACCTTTGAAAAAATTTATTTATATGCATATGCCTGAACTGTAGATATATCTATTTGGAAAGATGAATCTGTTCCAGACTCTCAATGGGATTTTAATATCTAAAATGGGATAATAATTTTCTATATAAAAGCAAAATAAGAAAAATCCTGAGATAGTCTAGTAGGACAACTGATCCTAATATGTACCAGGAGAGTTTAACTGAAGTCTTTTCTGCAGTTAATTTTTACTTTCTGGTTCAAAATGAAACATCCATAGAAAAAGAGACTTAATAAAGCCTCATTGTATAAAAATAACTGCCTGCCTGGTAGCTAATTGTGACCTTTGTGAACGCTTGTGCAGGAGAAAGAAGGAATCAGAAGTTCTTGGTTCAAATCACACATTGCAGGGAGAAGGGCAAGATGTTTCACAGACATCCAATGCCTCCATGCTGGACTAATGGACTCCCACAACAAACTGTTGCTTTCAAAAGTCACAAGCTATGTCTGCGTAAAGAAACATTCAGAAGTGGTTCAGTGAGAGCTCTGAGACAACACCTGTGTCAGAGTCAACAGATGAACTTTGGATCTGTGTGAAGTATCCAGACTTATTTCTGTATTTGCAAGAGTGGCAGATGTTCACGTGACCTGAGGGGAGAAAATTTTTTATTGAACTAGAATTACACCATCATATGTGAAAGTCTTTACATGTCTTTCCACAGGGTAAAAAATTCCTCCATCACTCAACTTAATGGAGATATCCTAGATACCTTAGTATAACTCAAATATCATTAGAAATTTTTTCCTGTGTTCTATGCTCTGACCCGAGTTTAGGGAACTGAATCAAACACTAATGGTGGCATCCATTAACATACATAAATTTAATATTTTACATGTATCTGTCAACATACGTAGCAGGTATTTAAATCTTCATTGTAGTTAAAGGAGATCATAGAACCATAGAATGTCAGGGGTTGGAAGGGAACTTACAGATCATCTCATTGCAACACCCCTTCCACTAGACCAGGTTGCCCAAAGCTCCATCCAACCTGGCCTTGAACACTCCCAGAGATGAGGCATCCACAATTCCTCTGGTGAACCTGCTCCAATGCCTTCACAGTAAAGAATTCCTTCCTAACATCTAATCCAGACATACTCTTCAGGTTGAAACCATTACCTCTTGTCCTGTCCCTACATGTCCTTGTAAAAAGTCTTTCTGTTTTTCTTGTAGGCTCCCTTCAGACACTGGAAGGCCAGAAGGTGGTCACCTCAAAGCCTTCTGTTCCAGGCTGAACGATCCCAATTCTCTTAGCCTTAGATCTACTCAGCAGAGCCTAGGCAGTAATTCAACTTAAAAATTGAAGGTAATGAATGGTCAGTTTAGGTGTTTTTGGTCTTAGTTTTCAGAAGCCCAGATGAGGGCATCTAATGAATCGGTACAGTGTAGAGTAAAGAGAGAAGGTCAGAAGCTGATAGGAGATGCTGTCTCATTACTCATCTCTTCTGCCTCTAGAACAGAACATTGGTCAACAATGATTTTATAAGGTACCCATTGTCAGAGGCTCAGATAAGAGAGGAAGCTTATGATAGGAGGGGGTTTTAACAACCTTCTTACGTTGAAGGAAGAAAAGAGTTGGAGTAGTTCAGGGGCTGTTGTTATCTATATTCATTGGTCTGACTTCCAAAGTTTCCTCCTCTTAATAGATTTACAAAATATTCATGTGTATATGTGTTCTCTTTTAGCAATCTAAGTTACCCTCTTGAGAACAGATTGTCTTATTCCCAGTCATTCCCATGTCACCTTGAACACTACGGATGGGAATAATTTGCAATTCTTTTTTCATTTTTTTCTGTTCATAACAGTGCATGTAAACATACAGCCTTTGTGTTTGTCTGTATATCCCTCTGGCAACTTTTGGACCTGCTGTCTAATTTCAATCAAGACTAGAGCTCCCATGGAGCATCCCCTAAAAACTGTAAACTTGGTAAAGGAGATATCAAGATTGAAAATTCACAAGTTTTCTCCCAATAATTCTAGATGCTGTTTGAAGAATACAAAGTGGCATCTTGTTTTCCAAAATTATCTGTGAGAAGACTTTTAGATACAGGCACAGATAGTCAAAGATATTAACGTCATTTGATTTAAACATCAGTCGACTAAGAGACATGAACCCATAGGAAATGAAGTTACATTCATTTATAATTATCATCACAACTGAAGAGCATGTGATTTACATTATAATTTTAATGACTGCAAACATTAATGTAAAAAAATATCAGCTCACATAGGAAGTAGGTATACAGGAAAACTTACACGTTTAGGGAGTAGTGTCCATTAATTTATTCAAAAGTAGACTTCCAAATTACTTTGCTGAGAATCAGTTCCAGTTTTCATTGACGTATTTACAGGTTTTAAAGTTGACCTCTCCATTCCAGAACTGATTTCCTAAATATTTTCAAAGGCAGAAAAATTTCACACTTTTGTAAATGCTACTTCACTACAAGTAAAAATGTTAACAGCTCGTAAGACTGCTAATTAGAGCATCATAAAATATATTGGCTTCTTTGATACTAACTTATCCAGAAGATAAAACATAAGCTGTTATGAAAAGCTGAAGATTTTACTGCTATCTTCATGTCTGAGCAAGGAATCTTAAAACTCAGAATTCAGTTTTAGTTCATATAATGACACTTTTTATGTTACACATCTTTTTGTCACACTCTTATATACTTCCACATTCCTGAGTCACTTAATCACTGCCAGACTTGTTAAATTTGTATTGGAAAATAAAAATTTATATCTGCCTTTTCCTCATTCAGCTCTTGTCGACACAAGGCACATTATCCTACAAACATGTATCCTCATCCAATTAATAAAATTAACACAAGACATTCATTATGACAGACATAAATATGTACATAAATGTCCACAGCAGTGTGACCCAAATAATTATGACTTGGCCTTTGTAGTTGTATATACACATAAAAATGGGGACACAAATTGTAATTAGTTTTTCAGCAGATGATTCATTGAAACATTTTTATTTAGATGTTTGTCTCTACAGTGCCTCAAAGAGAGGAGTAAAAATATGACAACTTTGCTCTCTCCATGAGAAAGGGTTAAAATTTGAATTATGGAAGTAGCTATGCTTAAATTTTAGGTATCTAGTCAGATCTGCTTAATAGCATTTTATGTACTGTCAATGCAATTAGGTAAAATTCCATAAAGGTCTCAGGGAAAAGGTGCGACCTGCTTCATTTCTCCCACTGAAATTTGCAGACAGGATCTTCCTCTGGAGGCCTCCACAAGTATCCACCTCTTCTCATTGGTCTTTACATGGTGTGGTCACATACACGTGGCATAGGCACATCCCACAGATGCCCTCTCTCTTGTCTCTTCTTGAGCCTGAACAGGGCCAGCTCTCTCAGCCTTTCCGTGTAAGAGACGTGCTCCAATCCCTTAATCTTCTTCTTGGCCTTCTGCTGGACCTGCTCCAAGAGCTCCATGTCTCTCTTGTACTGAGTTGCCCAGATCTGGGCACAGCTCTCCAGACACGCCTCATCTGGACTGAGTAGAGTGGCAGGGTTGCCTCCCCAGACCAGCTGGCAATGCTTTTCCTGATACACCCCCAGATATCCATTGGCCTTCTTGTCCACAAGGGCACACAGCAACATGGACAGATTGTTGTCCACGAGGATTTCCAGGTCCTTCACAAATTTGCTTCTCAGCAGGTCAGCCTCCAGTCAGTACTGCTGCATGATTACCTGTTAGATAACCTGGGACTCCACATCCCTGCTCCAGACATAGCAGCCAGTAAATTTTTATGAAATGAAGTTAGTGGAAAAGGAAATTGTCATGTTATATTTCAGAAACAGTTTTACGTATAATTCTTCCTGTTTCAGCATCTGTGTGATACAGTTAAGGTACCCTTGAGTTCAACTCACCACAACTCCCACTGGTTTTCCCATTTTGGGGGGTTTGAAAATCTGACTATGTCTTTTTGAAGTTAAGAATTTAATTTAGGTCTATTTTTCTTAAAAGGGATGCAAAATCTTCTAAAAACTTGACAGCAATTGCTCATGTCAATTGCTCTGAAATCTGCATCTTAGTATCTAAAAATTACTAAAAACTTATATGGTTCTTCTTATCACTTACTTTCCCTAGAAAAAAGATTGATGCTTGATTTCAGTCTACCTCAAGTAATTTTAACTGTCTGATGAAACAGCACTCTTCAGATATCTAAAGGACCATTTTTCCTGTGTAGTCAATGGAGCCAGGCAAGTTTTTTTTAAGTCGTCTGTTATTTATCTGACATTTAAAATGGACATAAATGAAAAGCACAGTTTTGAAAATTTTGAGTAACTCACTTTATTAAATTTACAGACTTTATTATTTGCAGACTTTTTTCATGTACATTGTATCAGAGTGGGAATCGCAAGCATTTGAGGAATATTGGGAGGGCTTCCTCATGAATTACTCAAATTGTATTCAACTACACAGGGAAATTCTCAAAAGCAATTAGAAGAACTTATAAAAGACATTAAACATTTTGATTAATTTATCTAACTAGCTAGTAATTTGTTTATTTTTAAAATGCATGCGTTGGAAGTGACAATGACAACAGGGATTGTTTTAAATGTCAAACTTCTTTGTTTTGTATCTGATTAATCATTCACATTTTAATGCTCAGAAGGCATAATACACTTGTAGAGGGGCTGTTTCCTCAATACACAAATACCAAGTTATTTACAGTTCCACTTTTATTATGTAAATCACTTTTATTATGTTAATACAGCAACTTAACCTGCATTTTGTGTTTTTGTTACTTTTCCTCTGCAGAAAGCATAAGTCCTTTCATGAAGAAACACTAAGTGTTATGAAAAATGTTACACCAACTTTGTTTTAATGACCACTCCTCCTTACACATCAGATTTTAAAACTGAGAACTTGTCATATAATAGTGATTTTACTTTAAATAGTATATGGATAATTTGGTCTACTTGAATACTTTTTAAAATACTTCTACTGAAAGATCTGAAATAGAAACATGAAAAGTATCCCTAAAACATTATCCATCATATAAGAGAGAAAGTTGGGTCTTCCACAGATATCAAGTGCTGTTATCTTGTCTGCACGGGACTACCAAGGGAAGCATTGCCTATGAATATTGTGACTGAAAATTAGAAGATCCTTTTAGCAAAGAACAGTCTTTTTTTATTTGCAACTTAATTTTTTCATATTCCTATTTTCAGTCTTTCTGCAAGAGCTAGATGGATATGTCTTTAAGGAGGCATATTCCTTGAATAAGAGGAAAGGATTGCAGGATGTCTTTAAGAATATATGTCTTTAAGAATATGTCTTTAAGAATATGTCTTTAAGAGTACCAAATATCCTGAAAGCTGAACACACAGAAATTGCATAAATTGAGCCACAAAAAAAACCCCTGATACAAGAACTCCAGGGAAGATAACTTTCATGAGGTCTAATCTGGGCATATTGCATCAAAACTGAGTATGCAATGAAAAGTATGATATCGGTCAGATGTAAAGTGCTTCAAATACACAAAATCAACAAAATTAATTCTCTCCAGCTCCTTCAGTTATTACAGCTACACTATCTTTGGAAAAGGCTCTTTTTATGAAGCTATTTCCCATTTACGTTTATTATTATAATATGTTTCAATTTTTTTTTCAAGTATTTATCAATACACTTGGACTTCTGCGCTTATACATGCTACTGTTATGGTTTGTGTATCTTACATTAATCTGTATTAAATGACATATCAATATATTTATACAGAAACATATGGCCTAAGGCAAGAATATGCATTAATTAGGAAACTCGAATAATTTCTAGAAGTTTATCATCTTCTCAGTGGACTTGTGATGGTTAAAATGACTGCACTATATTATGAAATGGTGAATGCTTTCTCTAAAAAAAAAAGCATTATTGCATGCAATTTTCACTATTAGATATTGTTCCATAAGTCATGTGCAGATGAGCTTTTAGTACAAAGAGACTCAACTAGAAAAAGTAAAGGAGCACATTTGGCTTTTTGCTGACAATTTTTTTTCTGGTCTCATAAACATTATTATCACTTTATTCACAGTTGTCAAATGCAACAGAAACACTTGCTCTTCAGTGGTTATAATAAATTGTCAAAACTAGACATGAATATTACCTTAATTTCTTGGTTTAGAAAGTTATGTATGAAACTGTAAAGAGAATTCTTTAAATGGTTGCATTTTTGAAAGCTGTTTTAATTTTTTTTTTTTTTCTTTTTACAGAGCGAGTTTTTCCTGCATCCTTGGAACAAGGTTTTTCCCATGCCATTACAAACAGCTGATGTGGTCTTGGTCAACATAATGCTAATTTTCACTTAAAAGTATGTGCTTTTCTCTCTCTGAAATCAGTTCCTTTACAGAACAAATTATCTACTTACCTGTTATTTGTGCTATACAGCTGTTGCCAGAAACACATTTTGTGACAAAGCACTTGTAAGCTGGAACACCACTGTTTTCATTGGTAACTCATCTTTTTTAAAATGTTACAAGTGTGAAAATACAATTACACTCACTTTATATAAAATCCTTGTAGCATCATTTGGCTCCTTTAAAAGGAGGAAGAGCTTTTCTCCAAATTTCTGCTAGCTCTTCAAAAGAAATCCATTATTTATGTAGACAATAAAGAGTAATGGTGTTATGTTATCTCTGTGTGTATCCCTGAGCTCAAAAAGAGTGGTTTGGCATTCAAGTTATAATAAAAGCTGGAGAGTGGAGTGCTGCACAGAACACAACCAACAGAGTAAGTAATAAGGAACAGGCTACAAGCCCAAACAGCAATAGGTGTGTGTTTCCCTTTTTATGATACTAAAATAAGGTGCACACACAAACACGCACACACACAGAGAATGCCAAAGCAATTAATTCTGCATCCCCAGTTCTGAAGTTACATCAGTACATCTATTTGATTTGTATGTATGTTTGGAAGTTTGGATGTAATAGCTAGCACAGTGTAAAACATTAATGACCTTTGTCCTGAAGGAATTGAATGTTTCGTTACACAGATGTATTAATCCATTGTGAAACATAGATATAGTGGTTTGGTAGCTTCTAGAGATTAGAATCTATCACTTACAGAAAATTATCATGTAAAACTGTGAAGAATACAGTTTCTAAACCATGACACTTCACTCTTCTGTATCTACAGCTGGACAATGTTAAAACCTCCTCCTCACTGCTCCTGTCCT
>WEIV01029032.1:293-32050 GCA_013390005.1 Calyptomena viridis
ACTGGAATTTGGACTGTAAAGGGGCACTTGAGATAAGACTGTTTTCTAATCACATCAAGTCTGAGGAGAAGTAAACAAGACTCATTGGGTAGTGGAAGAGAAGGGTTTTGGGGGTGTGATGGTGAAATCTCTCCACACCAGAGTAAACCCCCACTCTGGGAAAAACACATACACACGAGACATTGACATAAGGCAGCTAAGAAGGGGTCATAAACCACCAAAGACCCCCAAAGCACCCCTCAGACTCATTCCTGAGGCCTTCCACCACCAGAGGACTGCATGTGATCCAAGTGAGGCAACAAATCCAGAGCCTGTTGTAAGAGACTGCAAAGCTTCCCCCCACCAGTGGAGGTGCCTGGCATCTTCTGAAGATACGTACATTAATCCATTGGATTCTATGTCTTGCAGGACCCTAACCACTAAGAAGACCAGAAAAAGACCCATGGGACATGGCTGGGGTCCACGGAGTGGTGATATTTTTTCTATTAATCACTCTCTTCTTACCCCTCCATCTCTGCCAACTTCTATGTCTCTGCCTATTTACTGTTAAATAAAATCCATACTATTGACTTTGGCATATGGGCTCATTTGCACCTTAATTTAGACACAGGCATTTCTAATAACTTTAATAGCTGGATCATAAGAGACTAACAATTCTAACTAATAAAAGTACACATTCAAATGTTTTAGGCACCAAAGCAAAGAAGAGAGACTGACACTGGGTAAATTGTTTCTAAGCATCTGAATAGATGACAATATTAAGCATTTCATTTCAGCTTTTACCTCTTTTTGCTTTTTGATGATGACAGAAAATTCTGTGTAGGGGATCCTTGGATTTAATTCACATCCCATTAATGTGGCACCCTCATAATCCTTGATGTAGCCAACATATTTTGCTTTTGGTACTTTAATATCTTTGGAGAAACCCTGACAAAGAAAAAAAACTTACATTGTCATAATGCCATTTTCCTTTTACATTTGTTTTAACTGAAATGCTATGAGGATTTAGAACCAAATTCATCACAATATTAAATACAAGCAATACAATGAATTGAGTTACAGACCATCGTTCAGTGTTGCAAACACCTTCTCACGGGAGACACTTGATACAAGAATCACTAAGATACAAGATAGAAAAATTGCTAAGAGGGGAGTTAGAGGAGATAAAAAAAATGAGGAAAATATTTTTTCTGTGGACAAATTTCCTAGATTTTTCAAAAAAATTTCTATTTAATATTAAAGAATGCCAGTCTTAAGAGTCATAGGTGAAGGAAACTTGCTGTTTAACTTGATGAGATGATAGCAATTTTACAGCTGGATTTTTTTTTTTTTAACTTGTGTATTTTAACAAATCCTATTAAAATAAATTAACAAATCCTATTAATAGACCAAAGTTATACTACTTTGGATATTTTTATGACTGTATGTCCTCATACAGTTCCAAAGTTAATTGAATAACAGGCCAACAAAATAATTAACCAAGACAATAAAAAGCATAGGACTCGCACGTGGGCTGCATTTTATTCTTCTGTTACAGTGGTATCTGTGAAACCTCAGTAATAAGCAGAAACCCAAACAGAACTTTGGCCTCACAATTCACCATCAAAGACTTCAGACTTAGATGGAGACTGAGCACTTTCAAAGTGGGAAAGGAATATTGCAGACATGAGAAGAGTCTGTCTGCAGAGATCTAATAGGTGTATCACAAGCCCAGCTTTTATTAATTTTGAATGTGTGAAGAGTAAATTGTATCACTTTTGTATACAGAATCATGGAACAGCTGAGGTTGGAAGGAACTTAAGGAGGTCTTGTAGCCTCATCCCCACTCAGAGCAGCTCTCATCATATCTGGTTGCTCAAGGCCATGACCAGCCTCGAAGACTGTAAAGGACAGAGATTACACCAGCTCCCTGGGCAACATTTTTCAATATTTCACCACCCTTAGAACAGGAAAGTAAAAAAACTCCAAAACATTTCCCTTCTATCTAACTACAATTTCCCACTGTCCAACTCACATCTGTTGCCCTTAGACTTATGCTGTACACCTCTGGGAATAATCTGACTCTATTCTTGCTCTATCATCTGACCAGATAGTTGACATCTGTTCATCAAACCTATTTGACAGATTAAACATTGGAATCTTTTCTGAACTTGAAATTCATGCTTCAAATCAGGAGGAGCTGTGAATGTAGGTCAGGTAAGTTCTACTCTGTCACAGGTATGTTTAGTCCTTCTTTATACTTCTTATAGAATCTGTGAAGGAACTTAATGAATGAACGAAGAAGCAGCCAAACCATATTTGACTAGTTTTTAGACTCAACAATGTATGGGCTATACCACATACCTATATTCAGATGGTTCTATCAAAATGCATTAGAAAACAGTAACATTACACAGGATGAACACAGAGCACATTGTATACATTAAAAAAAACCACATAAAACTACACTATGCATTTTATCCAACTACTTTGTCATGTCTAGTTATTTAATCTGTCACTGCTAGATGTTAAACTTCTTGCACCAAGTAATTTCTTGCATTGACTTACTTGTTTTTTGAAGTAGCCAATAGCATATTCATCTGCATACGTGAGAAAGTTGAGAATGTTGTGTTTGATGTGGTACTCCTTCAGATGGTTCATTAGGTGAGTCCCATAACCCTGTGTAAAACATATAAGTAAAAAAGCCTTTGGGGACTGCAGATATCAGAAACTGTGGACTGAGGGTTATTACAGACTGTTTTTCAAAATGTGGTCTTTCTTCTAAATCCTATTTTAAAGATTTTCTCATAACTAACTTGGTGAGGCGTACTCAAGAGCAAACTTTTTTCAGCCTTGTAAGTGTACTTTTGTGACCCAGCATGGAACACAGAATACCAGTTTCTGGTGTCTGATTCACTTTTAAACTAAAGGAAACCAAAATCTAGACTCTTTCTAGGGGTAAAGAGGTACATGGTCCTGGAAACTGTAATACAGAAATTATTCCAGTGTTCTGTGCACCTATAGCAGAAACAGCTTCTGCCTCAAAGGATTTACAATCTAAACTTATCATGAGACATAAAAGGGAACAGTGGAACAATTACCATAATAAGCAGCAGAAAATTACTGAGTCCACAATCAAATAAATAGCTATGCCTTCTGACTGCACACAGGCATGATTTCCATTTTCATTCAACCCCAAAGTAAACAAAAGGTTCCATTTATTCACATTACCAAGCAAGCTATAGTCTTCCCCTTCTGCTGTGAAATGAACAACTGTAAAATAGACAGGAAAGCCCATAATGATGGTTTTTTTACCTGCATATGTTCCAATTTTATCATCATGGAGACTAACAGGACACTTAAAGAAATATACATGGATTTGATTTGGGTACTCTGACCTTGAAAATGGGAAATTTTACTTATGTATATAAACCAGAAAAATAAATTAGAAAATACAAACTTCTGATTTAATTTACAATTTAATATCCCCAAATATGGGACTAGCCAGATAAAACAATCCTAAAATGAAACTAAGCCATGTACAGTAAAATTTAAAATTATTTTGTAACATGGGGTCAAATTACCTCAAAAACAATTCAACTTGTATGGGAAAACAGTTCCTGTATTTCTTACTCCAGCCTCAAACTGAATTAAAATAGGAATTTATTTTTCCCAAGACTAGGCAGGTCACCCATATGTGAACATTTATTTTTTTCTCAGTTACCTGCTGACAAGGGTCACCTTACTCAGATAGAAAGGTGGGAAGGCAAATTTTCAGAAACAGACAACCGATACATCGAGGCACCCAGAGAATGAAAGAATAAATTGTGCATTATGTAACTTTTGGGGACACTCTGACGGGACAGAATTATTTGTTCTATTATTTTGAAAGATTATTCCTAGAAAATCACAACACACCTTTGGCAGCCTCATATGTGCAGCGCAGTTAAGCATAACTTAAAATATTCTGTTAGGGTTTGCATTTCCTAAAACACTTTGGATATTTTTATGACAGGCCACTGCTAAGCGTAAAGGAATGTTCCTCTCTAACACCAGAGTTGAATAAAATCAAATATAACCCAAGTATTAGCAGTTGTCACAGGCTTTCAATCCCACTGTGTTACCCTTTCACACTAGGGTGCACAATTTCTGCATGTTAACTGCTACAGACTCTGAATTAACCCATATCAGCTTTCACCACTTCTACGGAAAATCATGAAGCTACAGCACCATCTAAAGACAAAATACTGAACCAAACGGTCATAATTGATCAATCTACCTGTACTCACTGGAAAAGCTGGAGGAATCTCCTGTATTCTTAGTGCTCTATATTCTTCCAACACAGATGCTAATTCTCAATATTCTGAGAACATTTCATGAAATTAACTCAAAAAAACCTGTATAGAATAGACCCTGTTCTTATTTTGAGATGCAAAACTATACCTATTTCTTAATAGATCTAATTTTGATTGAAGTCAAAATGTAATATCACAAAATGATTGAACACAATAATGTCACACACAAGCAATACCCATTTCAGTCAACCATGAGTGTTACACTACACAGAGACAAAACTACTGGAGTCATAGAAGTGAACAGTCCAAGAATGGGAGATAACTGGCCAACTATTGCTGCATCGAGTAAGATTTTATTTAATTAATTAATTACAGGTACTCTTATGATGATGATTCTAAGTCTTCACAATTATTTAGTTTTTATGGATTATGTTCAGAATCACTGTATCTTTCAAATTCTATTTCTGTCTGGCAATGCAACAGTATATTCAACATGACTAACAAATTAGGAGCACATGCAGCAGTGAAAGCATTTAATAAACACTAGTAGAGCATTATTTTTACCTTGACTTGCTCATTGGAAGTCACAGCACAGAAAACAATCTCCGTAAATCCTTGGGAGGGGAACATCCGGAAGCAGATACCACCAATAACACGACCATCTTTTATTAATGCAAGGGTTTTGTGTTTCCTGAGTAGATAAAAATAACAATTGCTTTAATTTGTGTACATAAAGTGTCAGTACCTTCCTTTCTCAGAAACTTGATTCACTTCTTTCCACGATGTTAATGCAATTGAATATGCCTCAAGTTAGCCACTCGTATCTACAGAAGAGCTGCTATTATAACATCATGCTCTGAATTCACCATAAAGGTCATCATCATTAAGCAAGGTCCTGGCCTTGCCAAGTACTCTGAGATATTAGGGAAATACCCAATAAATGAAAGTTGTACTGCTTTTATTGAATCTATTGCTGGCAGTTACATCACTGTGCAGTTCTCATGATGATTTTACCCTGAGTAAATTAGAAATTAATGGAGTTACAGGACAGCAAGTTCTTTCTAAAGGATTCCTGTTTCCTTGCATGCATTCTCTATGGATAAGCTATCAGTTTCAAATGCAGATGATGAAGCAAGAGATGACATTTCTTATCTCTAATCACCCACTCCTGGCAGCCAGGACAAGAACAAATATCATTTTCTGTCACACTGCCAGGAAAGTTGTAATGAGGTGCAATCTCAACTCTTGTGTCAAGGATAAAAAATTTTAGTGTAATCTTCAAGGTGTGAAAAGATTTACACTGCACCTTTCTTTAGATTATTCAACAAACAGTATCATATAAATCATTAAACAATACAGTAAATTTACAGAAGGTATTTTTTGGGGAAGAGTTGGTGCCAAAAGCAAGCCCCTGTCAAAAGTTAGTCTGAAGAATAGTTACACTGTATGTGACACCATGGAAGCAGGTTTTATAAATATTATATATTATTCTTTTCCTTGTACTTATTTTAGTGCTTTTCATCTGTGGAATGACAGCAGCAATGTAGCATCTTGAGTTTTTGTGGGGGTTTGACCCTGGCTGGATCCCAGGTGCCCACCAAAGCCTTTCTAACACTCTCCTCAACTGGACAGGGGAGAGAAAATATAATGACAGACTCCTGAGTTGAGATAAGGGCAGGGAGAGGTCACTCACCAATTACTATCACAGGCCAAACAGACTCAACTTCGTGAAATTAGTTGAAATTATTACCAATCAAAATCAGAGCAGGATAATGGGAAGTAAAATAAATCCTAAAAAATCCTTCCTCTCACTCCTCTTCCTTCTTGATTCTCTAACTCCCCCCTCCCAGTGTCACAAGGAATGGGGGCTATGATCAGTTCATCACACATTGTCTATGTCACTGCTTCCTCCTCAGGGAGAGTTTTTTCTCTGTTCCAGTGTGGGGTTCCTCCCCCAGGCTACAGTTCTTCACAAATTGCTCTAGCATGGGTCCCTCTGCATGGGGTCACAAGCCCTGCTAGCAAATCTGCTCTAGTGTGGGCACCTCTCCCCACAGGGCCACAGGACCTGCCTGGAGCCTGCTTCAGGGTGGGCTTCCCACAGGGTCACAGCCTTCTTTTGGGCATCCACATGCTCCAGTGTGGGGCTTCTCCACAGGCTGCAGGGGGACAGCCTGCCTCACCATGGTCTTTACCATGAAACTGCCATAGCAGTTCATGAAGAACTGCAGCCAGTGGGAAGGACCCAAGTTGAATTTCATGGAGGATTGCGTGTCATGAGAAAGAGCCCATGCTGGAACAGGGAAAGTGTGAGGAGTTCTCCCTCATGGAAGAAGGAGCAGCATAGACAACGTGTGATGAAGTGACTGCAGCCCCCACTCCCCATTCCTCTATGCTGCTTGGGGGAGGAGGTAGAGAAAATCATCAATGAAGATAAGCCTGGGAAGAAGGCAGGGTTGGGGGGAAGACATTTTAAGATTTAGGTTTTATTTTCTCATTATCCTACTCTAATCTGATTTGTAAAAAAATTAAAGAAAAAAACTTTCTTAAGTTAAGTTTGTTTTGCCTGTGATGATAATCAGTGAGTGATCTCTCTCTGTCCTGATATCTACCCAAGAGCCTTCCATTGCATTTTCTCTCTCCGGTCCAGCTAAGGAGGGGAGTGATAGAGCAGGTTTGGTGAGTGTCTGGCATCCAGCCAAGGTCAACCCACCATAGTCCCATGAAAAAGAAACCACTTGTCATTAATACAGCCACCAAGATAATATTTGGGTCTAATCCAATTAGTCTGAACAGGAGCTACAAGGGCTTCAAAAGATGGCAAAAGTGTAGCACAGGCAGAGGTGCCCAACATGCCACCTCTGCTGACCCCTTCCTACACCACTGCCTGAAGAAGCACCAGGGTCTCTCTGCCTCACCCACCAAACCCCTCTCCAAGGATACTCACGGATCAAAGACCAGGCGCGTGATGTATTCCTTCGGCATTCGAGGCAGCTGATGGGAGAACACATTCTGCAAACCAACCAGCCACATCATGATCTTCTTGTTGGGCTTCTGATTCAGAGAGTTGCCAACGACATGGAATTCAATCACCCCCCTGCGCTCTTCCAGCCTCGCTGCTTCATCCCGGGCCGAGTGTGCTGACAGGAAGTTGGTCTGTACCGCATAAAAGAGGAACAAAATCAAATTTTTGAGATTTCACATGCTCTGAGAGAACAGCCTTAATGAACAAACAAATAAAACACTTTTTTTTTTCCAACAGAGCTACCAATGATTGCCTTTGTAATGCACCTTTGCAGAAGTACCACCATCAAATAAGCCAGATAAGTCTACACTACCGTGTATAAAAGGCTTATTTGAACTTATATTAGTAAAGATTAGGTAACAACTGCAATGGTTATGACTCAACAAGTTCCAAAACCTCTTGAGGGACAGCACTCATTTAGCTGAAGCCTATGCCACTTATGTCTTCGTATGTTCTTTAGCCTTATCCAGCTTGGGCAAGAGTAGTGGATTCACCTATGCATACTGCAAATCACACATTTTAATGTTGGTGCAGGAAAAGTCATATATTTTTCACTTTAGTAGTGCTTTCCACTATCTATGCCACTATTGCAAAAGCCTAAAAAGAACATTTTAATTCCCACAGAATTTGCTGTTACATATCTAGCAATTGCATCCATATATTTGAATGCAGATTAAATTAATAGAGAAAATTTATTTAACTTCTTTTTTTCAAGATCATTTTACAATGCCGATACATCTCTGCATGCACATACTGTTTACTTTTTAGAGCAAAGTTTGGCTGCTGGATTTCTAGTCACTGCCAGCCCCAACAGCCAGGCTGGTACAGCATTTATAATATGCAGAGCCATCAGTCACAGTACATACTTAGAAGAAGAAATGTAGGTGGTTCCAAATCTTCAGCAGTTTCTAGCTAAACCTTGGCAAATGAGCTGCTGGCAAAACATAGCCTGGCTGAGGGAACAGAAGGAAGAAAAGCCAGCCAAGAAAAAAAAAGTGTGCAATTCTGTACCATGGCACACTTCCGCAATTCTGTTTGTTTTTCTCTTCCAGCAGAAAAAAGAGCAACTGGGGAAGACAGAGTGAATAACTGTTTAGATCAGTTTCTGCACTAGACAGAGGCTTTGACTTTGAATCTTTTATTCTGCTGCAATATTCGAACCCCATTTAACCTTATGTGTTGTATCTATGATTAACAATAAAAAGCATACTCTGGACCCGTTCTGTAACAAAAGTACCTTGCAAGATAGCCTGGGATCTACCTTTTTACTATTACTAGTTTCCAAGTCTCTTTGTTAACCATATTGCATTAAAATAAATTGTAGGGCTATTCTTCATGCTAATGATGTATTTCACAAATATTTTTTGTTCACCTAATTATACTCTTTCAAAGTCTATTTTTCTTGACAGGACTCATAGCTTATCATACTCTACCCACATGGAACATTTGCAACACCAAGTCTATATATTTCTCACCTCTGGCCCAAGCATTGCTGCAGGATCTGTGATTGTTGACATTACTTCATTGATTAACTCAATAGGAATATCTCCTACAACCCTTGGTCTTTTGGAATCCTCTAGAGAATAGGGTTCATTATTTTTTCTCTTCTCACCTATAAAACAAAACTAGGACAAATTAGAAACAACCCAACTGTCACAGACTAGCACTATGAAGTCTAGCACTTCTGTTATACTTTCTAGTTTCTATAACAAGTTTTGGTGTTGTTTTCTTTTCCTTTAATCCCCTTAGAAAGGGAGAAAGAGAAATAAATGGAATCTGAACAATATCACTGCTCAATTTTGGCTTTGCACTGAGATATTGGCATGAAACAGGATGAATATACCTCTCCTCCTTATACCTCTGTAAAATCACAGTGAAACTATTTTGCTTTTTTGCTTCAAAAATCCTCTTCATGGAACATCTGTGCTGCTGTCTTGGAAGGCCAGTACTCAATACACAAACCATAGTGCCTATTTCTGGATAACATGAAATCCCCATTTTAGGATTGAAGGGAACTAAGTATCCATTATATATTTATTTCACTTCTTTTGTAAACCAAGCAGTACATACAGCCTGATGCATCATATATATTTGACTAAAAAGATCCATAAAAAGTTTCCAAATCAAAATATATCATGTTAAGTACTAACTGCCCCACTAACTGCAGAGCAATGTGTAATATAGCAAAAGCAACTAGTTAAATTCATGAAAGAAAAGTCCACCAAGGACTAGCAGAGGTATAGCAACAGAGCTGGCTGCTAGCTCAGGATTATCCCACTCATTATCCCATCATTCCCACTTCTGAGGGACAAGTTGAGAAATGGCCTTAAAGAAAGCTGCATTTAGGAGCCACCTTAAGTTCCTCTGTAGTGAACACAAGCCAAGAAGTCATTAAGGTTCTTTTACTTCCTTGAGGACTCTACATGAGATCAGGATCATCCCTCTAACCTACAAACTCTCTTGACAGGCTCATTAATACTGAGGTGTTTGAAAAAGGATTTATTAGGAGAATTTATGTATTCATCAACCTTTTTTCTTCCAAGCTTTTTTTTTTTTTAACCTGACCTCATTCAGGTTTTAAATTTAACATGGTCGGTGTGTTTGTGCTTTTCTTTACTGTTCAAATGTATGCACTTACAGTACCTTGAAAGGTTAAAAAACCCAAATGCAAAGGCTCTACTCTGCCATTATTTAAATTAAACCCTTTTTCAGGGTTTATAATAGATGTACTCCAAATAAAGTATTTTTCAAAAAACAGACACCAGCAGACCTTTCCCCATTTTAATTTAATTTAAACAAATCAATTTCTTTTTTTCAAATACAGTTGCCTTTTCTGCTAGTTAAACATTACCATAGTGGAGAAAAAGTATGCGTGTACATGTCTTTCAGCAAAAACACCTCAAGTTTCCTATTGCAGAGTGAAGGCAAGGATTACCATACAATGCAACTACTGATAATATCAGCAGAAGCCAAAAAAAAGCAGGTCTCCCTCTCCATTACCTAAGTTTGGGTCAAGGGCAGAAGAAACTTTGCAAGCTGGACTGATATTCCCACTGTTGGGTTGCTCCAGAGATGAAGGACTTGCACTGTATGCAACAGATCTTGCAACAGGAGGTGGACTGATAACTGCAATGACATAAAAGAAAAACACAAAAAATTCAAGACATGGAACCCATTATGGTACTGACTGAAGGACTGTCACAAAGATGGACCCACCTTCACACCCACTTTCACCCAAAAAGTAACAGCTAACATTGTGCTACAGAGCAATGATATCAGTTTGCAAAGCAGAGACATTAAAACTTTATTTCAATGTGTATTTCTAAACTAACTTCTACCTAATGAGGGACTGCTGGATAACAGAGACTGCAAACATCGGGCTTTATTATTTCGCAGTGCCTGGCAGAAGCTAAGAAAACAAACTTCCTTCACATACCTGCCAAGTCTGTTGGCATTTAGCTTCATGAAAGGACTTTTTGTAGGGGTCTATTGAAAAGCAAAATCTCATAATTCAGCTTCAGCTGTCAACTTTAACAGCATTCAAAGACTGGTTGGACAAATCAAACTCTAATAGAGGGAGTTGCTTCACCAATTAAGAGGATGAAACTATTCTTTTAAAAGGCAACAGACTAACATCTCTCTCTCTAATATTAAAAAATAAACCCACAAAACAAACAAACCAACCATACTAATCCTGTATCATCCAAGTTTCATATGTGTTACCCATCACTAAATGCAAATTACCTGTCTGGATTCCCAGCTGGCCAGTTCGGGAACTAGACACCATGAAATCCTGATCCCAAATGGGAGAATTCTGGCTGTACACTTCTTCTTCCAGCATAGACAGAAACCTAAGCACAAAACCAGGTGAAATATAGGATCAATCAAAACAGGTTCTTTTTTGAAATAAGAGCTGCAACAGTTTTAGATTAAAAGTATTTACCGAGTCAGTAAGAAAATGCTGTTGGCCAATTATTTTAAAAAAAAGAACATACACAAAACCACAAGCCGGAGTAGACATTAAGTATCTTAATTCAGTAGAGTGCTTTCACTTGTGAGAATTTATCTTTGATTATAAGTAATATTTATCTAATTTGCAAATGCAGAATGAAACAGTTACAAACTACTTTTACAGAAAAAACTGCACTAATAAAGCTATGAGCTGACTGATGTTATACAATGATGACAAAATATGTCTGTTTTGATAAACCAGCATTTCGCAGACATGCTTGCTCCTACAGATTTATAAAATCCCAGTGTTAGTTACTAACAATGCTCTTAGGAATATCTTTTCATTCCTTTATGTGTCTTACTGTAACATTTAGTTGTATGTTTGTGCTTGCATAACAGTATTTTTAACTTTACTTTTGTCCAGTTACAGAAACAGTATGATTTTAAAACTCTCTTAGCATTATTATGTGTGAGAGAAATTCCACAGACCAGATGATCCAGGGCACTCGCCTTTTCAGGGCTAATGCATCAATTCCCTCTCAGAAGCAAGACAGTTGCTTATCTTATGTTGCACAAAACGGGTTTTCAGACCAGAAGTTGACACGGCACATTTTTACTCTCTAGTCATGTATAGAAACTATGCAGCTGAAACCAATAGGACTGTTGGGTAAGACTTTCTTGAACAGGAAAAGGATTTCTAGGATCAAGTTGGACTCTTGCATTGTATATATAGGACAGTTATACCTAAGCAACAAGCTGTGTTTACAGCTGTCTAGACAGCTGATAATGGCTAAAAAGTTTGTAACAGTGACCTGACCATCTGTGACAAAGCAGAAGGACTAACTTAACTTTAGCCAAAGCTACATCTACAGGCAGTACAGAGGCTCTGCCTTCAGCCCTGTTATTAAGTACTTCCTAGGTACACAAAGACATAACCAGTGGGTGCTCCCTGTGCTCAGAAAGGAGAGTCTGGGGCAGATGGGAGCCGGATGCCAATGCCAGGCTCCATGCTCTGAGACAGAGCTCCTCTGAAGGGTTTACTTCGCATAATGCCAGTGGAGAGACAAATGCTTCAGACAAGTACAGCCGGTAAAAGATTTAAAATGTTATTCATATTACCCACAGATCATCTGCAAACACTGCTTGTCTATTTTCCCCAGCAGAACATCAAAGGGAACTGCAGTGAATAATAATGCTTTTCAAACTGCTGTAAAAGGCTGTAAAAGGCGGTGAAAACAGGGGCATATGCACGCTTATTTCCTCCACAAAAATGCTCCTTGCATCAGTGCAGTGTTAAATCCTTTTTTATACCAATTTCAGAGCCAGATCATGATCCTATTCCCAGATGTATACAAACATTCCTGTATCCATAACAGTCTACCTCAGAGAGAGGGGACATCCTTCAAGTGGGAAAATACACTATTAATAATAATAGAAGCAACAAATCCTGTCTCTACTCAGCTTTGGAAAGCTCACTTTTTTTTTCATTCCTCTGAGCACTAACCCAACTTCTAGCCCAACACAGTAGCTTGTATACCATCAGTACCACCAGGTCTCCTGAGGTTCAGTTCATTTGCTGTTAGGAAGGACAGGCTTTTAAAGTATGACCTTGAGACCCAAGTCACCCTCACAAAATAAGGATATTTTTGAGGTGATACTATTTTAACAGAAAGATGACAATGAATGATCCTGTCACCACCACCTTCCCTCTTTATCACCAGTAAAATTTTTGAAATAAAGGACTGTCAAAGTTGAGATTGTTTCAAGACAAATCATTCTCTCAGATACCCCAATACGTAATTATTGTTGTTTAATTGTGAGAGATCATCATCAACATTCCAGTACTGGAACAGGTAGTCAATATGAAATTTATCAGTCTAGGATTCACTGATGCTGTTTTATACTGACTCCTTTCTTCTTTGTCAAATAAACCCATCTATTCTGGGGGTGAGGTGACTACTTTGTTCTCTATTACAAAGTTGAATTAAACTGAAATTCTTAGGTGCATATAAACTCCTGTACAACACTCCCTTTTTTTACTGCTCCATCACCAAAGCGGAAGCAAGCATATGCTTTTGGAGGTTTAGACTTACGTTGTTTCCAAAGACTATAGAAAAAGAAAGTAATTGGCCAACAATACCTAATAATAGGCTAAAAGCAAAATCCCTCAGCAAGATGAATAATGGTTTCCATAAAATAAACCCTATGACAAAGTAAAGCAAGTAGTTGTGTACATAAAATACACTAGTTCAAGCTATGGCAATTAATAATGCTGTAGTATCAACTTGTTACGGAATAAAAAGAGACATTATTTTAAGCTGCAGGTAATTTCTCCCTTTCCACAACAAAGTTACTTTGAAAGCAGGCATACTGTGACCCCTTACTTTGGAAAGTGGGTGAGGATTAGTGTTCGTTTTTCTTGAGGAAGCTTGTCTTTTTCTTGCCTGGCCTGCTCCAGCAGTTGCCGTCTCATTACGGTAAAAACAGAGCGAAGCAAAGTCCTACCAAAAACCTGTGTGGTTTCATACCGAGGTAGACTGTCACAGAACTGAGGGACATTGCAATAACAAAGCCACCTGTAAAGAGGAAAAAGGCCAGATAATTATCACCATCCAACACATTATTCAGTGCAATAAAACCACTACCCACATGATTTACAATGCTGCTGAGAGCTATATGACCATATAAATCAGTTCCACAACAAGACTGGACAGAGTTAAGCAGTATGTATATTGTCAGGTTTTTTAAAGAAATGACAGCCAAGTACTTTTAAGTCTCCTTGTATCCTTTTTCTCTGCAGTCTAGTTTCCATAAAGTATTTTTGTTCCAGAAAATAATCATAGATTACAGAAAATTCATGTTGATGTCAGAGATTCTCTCCACAGCTCATTCATTCAGCCTCTCACATCTCCTGCCTTTAATTCCAAAGACCCTTAAGCCCATTTTCCCCTCTTTAAACTTCTACATTTCCCCACACAGAGGCAAAAGGGGTAACACTTTTAACTTGCTCCAACCCAATCCAACTGGACTCCCGCCCTGGTCTCCCACCAGTTGGCTTCTTCCCATTACACCTTGACTTGTTACTCTTTAATTACCAGTATCTCCATAATGAGTTTTGCACTAAGAAGCACATACAAAAATTATAGCATGTCCTGTTTCTCTCCTTAGAAAAGGGATTATAGTACTGAAGAGATCATCCAGGAGTACACCGCCTATGTAGGTCACAATATCTATTAACCTTATAAACAAGATTTCGATACCTGTGTGTAAGTGAACAGTCATTGGTATCTGAAGCTTTAGCAGAATCAGACCACAACCATTATGAAAGCTCCAGCAATGAAAAGAAAATGTTAAGAATTGGATGCAAACAGACTGTGTTGGATCCTGCATGGATTTCTTCATCCAGACTCCAGTACAGCCTGTCTCAGAAAGCTCTCCCAAACTCTTGTGCCTTAATCTTTGCAAACACAAGTTGCAAAAGAGTTGTGAAATAGTGCTTTCACAGACCTCTACTCCCTGTTCCTGGCTGATAAAGAACATTTCTCAAAACACAAGGATGCATGTGAAACTCTGATACAGTTTCATTCAAATCCTCGGGTTTTCAAATTAAGTCAGTGACTACAAAAATTCAGAAGGTGCACCCATGGTGCACAGAAGCACCCTGAGCAATGCCTTGAGCAGCACAGAGTAAAGAAGCTCATAATGACAGGTCAAATCTGACGGGAAGAGATGGCACTTAGGTTGGAGGGAACCTTGGGGACTGTGGGCTTGAGACACCACAAGTGACAAAATGATTAACAACAAAAGCCATCAACCAGAGCCAATTAGCTATTGATTGCTAATAAAAGTTAACTCCTACCAACCCTGGTTGACATCTGTTATCACAAACAAATGGAGGTCAAACACCCACCAAACATGGTCTTAGGAGCCCCATGGATTATAACTGTCCTTTATTGCCATGCAGTTATTTGAGGTGATAGGTCACGAGAGCATCCCAGTAGGACACAGACACAGCAGAGTCTGCTGTATCATTAGCCACAGTCTCAACTCAAAATAGGGTTTGCTCTTTACATTCATGGAACTGAGATTGTCAGAGGAAAGCCCACCAGGAAAGCAGCCAGAAGGCAGACCTCATCCTCAGCCAGGAAGTGTCCCTGGCCATTACCAGGGTCCTGACAGACAAGTTAGCTAACTGCTGCCTGCACTTAGCTGCCGTCCCTGTGCTAACTGAAAAAGGCACTGAGCTACCATTGTGAGAAAAAGAAAATTAAAAAAGACACAGCTTTTTATCCTAGCTCTTCCTCCCCCAGCGACTAAGTTATTCCTTTGAATTCTAACGACATATTAAAAGGTCATAACAAAAACTATCATTTTGAGGAACCTAGTATCTATTCCCTGATTAGCATTCAAGCATTTTCAAAATTATTTTGATTTTTTAACTCCTCTGTGATTTAGTTTCAAACAGTGATGCTTTACAATGCTTAATGTTATCTTCTTTTTCTTTTTTAAGATGAATAGCAAATAGGGATCTTACATAAGACTGAGAGCACTTTGCAACATGCAAAAGCATTGTTAGATACAGATGTTCTCAGCCTCTACTCCCTGTTGTTGGCTGATAAAGCACACCACTCAAAACACAAGGTTGCATGTGAAACTGATAAAGTCTCACTAAAATCCTCAGGTTTTCATGTAAACTCCATGACTGCAAAAATAGGCACCGGCATATTCTTGAGGTTTGTATGTGCCCTGTTTGTAAGGAAGACTCGTAAAAAAGCAAAAGCAGTGTTACCTGGTATAATTCACTTTATACCCCGCAATGTCATCATTGGGTGATCGTAGCCTTCGCTGAGAAGGTGTCTCCAGGTGCCAGTAGTTAATGCGGTTCAGAAACATTTTAGCCAGTTCCACTATTGTTTGCCTTTCCTTCGACGGTAAGTGGCTAAATTTGTACTGCACAAAATTATTCACACCCTTGAGAAGGAAGAAAATCTTTTTTAATTATTTAGCCATGATTTTTGTAGGAGCATCCTCAAACATTCCTCACTTTATGTTTATTAACCCTGA
Source organism: Calyptomena viridis (assembly GCA_013390005.1). Classification (NCBI taxonomy): domain Eukaryota; kingdom Metazoa; phylum Chordata; class Aves; order Passeriformes; family Eurylaimidae; genus Calyptomena; species Calyptomena viridis. The sequence continues at coordinate 16,608 of WEIV01029032.1, forward strand.
ACTTGAATTACATGGGAAAGAAAAATATTGGAGACCATGAACTCCTTGCTCAGCTTCTCATCTAGATGTCACAGGTTGGTTCCTGTGCACACAGCAGCATGTACCTCCAGATATTTTTATTTAATCTGCCTCCAGCAGCTGACATAAAGGTAAAGAAGAAAAATTCTTTATTTTAACTTGCCTCTCAAAGTCAAGGAACAGAGAAAGTTCTGGTAGACTTTCTTCTACGTGCTCTGTAAATCAAGTAACACCTACAAAACTCTCTAGCTATTTTTCAATAATAAAGTAGGGCTTGTGGACTTCTAGTTAAGTTTGTGTCCATACACTATTTCAAGATGTGTCAGTACTTCAGAAGCATTTCTCCCCATTCTATTTTGGATACCGTCCACTTTAAAAAAAAAATCTACTGAACATAGTTAAAATGTGTGACTAAAAGTGCTGCAACACATATATATTAGAAATCAATTATAATACTTGTGCTTAGCAAATAATTTTGTTTCATTGAGTTACCAAGCTGCTAGAAACAGAATCGAAAATATTGGTCTATTTTAAAGGGAAAATTATCTCAAATTAAACTGTAAGAATTAGTCTTGCATCTCTGTGCTTTATTTTCTTAAGCATATTGAACAAACAGTAAAAAGAATGTGACAAAAAATTACATTGTATTATTATTATAGTGTATTTTAAGGACTAGGAGGCTATGAAGATTACATACACTTATTTTTTGTTTATACTCAAACTAAAGCAGAACTTCAGGTGAAGACTTCTCAAATATTCGGCAATAGAGTGGTTTTATTTTCTACATTATTAGAAGTGAGAGCTGCAAGGAAATAATTACCACATAACAGTTTCACATTTAAAATACCCTCTTTAACAATAGAGCATCCATTCATCCACTAATGGGCAAACATTGAGCTCCCGTTTCAGTGAGGTATGTGAGCCTCTGCATAGTCTCACTGGAGCTAATGGGCCCACTTATCTGCCAAAAGTGCATTCTTGGGAGCTTGCTTAACCAAAAACTGAGTTTGTCAGATGTTCTTTATCCATTGAGAAGTTACAAAAGCCTCAGTTATTCTTTGGGTTTGGCTTTGTTTTTTGTTGTGTACCCTTTGAAAGAGAAGGCTATGATCTCACTAAATTGGACTGTAACATTTTCTTTGATTTACAGAAGGCAAGTGTCATTTGAATATTGGATTTCAAAACTTCAACAGCATTTTTCATCACTCGAAGCAGAGAAAGATTAGAAGTGCTCACATAAAAGTAGCATTTCAAGTTAATTTTCTAAACCCACAAAAAGTCAGTTTCATTAAAGCATAAGATGAATGAGAGAAGTCAAATAATGTAACTATTGTACCAACACTAAGTCCCCTGTAGTCCCCTACTTTGTCTTAAGCAATACACAGAAACATCTGCAAAGTGCATAAAATGCCCTGTTTTCAACCCCAGTGCATTGATTTATGAAAACAAAATCACACAAAAAATCCCCAAACAAAAAAACTTCCAAGCTTCCACCAAATAATAACTAAACAAAAACAATCAAAAACCCAAACAAAACCCAACGACGACTAAATCAATACATACAAAAAAAAACCCCCACCACACCAACAAAACCCACATTATGACTCTTCACCTGTTCAATGCTAGGTTTCTCAAAAGGGGGACTTTCCAAAGATCCTTCAACTATAGGTTTTCCCATCTGTAAAATGCACTTCCTCAAAAGCTGTTAAAAACATAAGTTTTTTTTAAAAATTAGTACATTTGCATACACAGAGTCAATGGAAGTCACAAGTGCACAACACACTTCAAGCAGTAATGAAACTCTCCTGGCTATATATCTGCTTGTTTAGTCATGTGAATTAGAAATTACTAAACTTTGCTATGAATTCACCTTCTTTGAAATGCATACAGGAGCCTTCTCTGAGAAAATGTAGGCACCTAAGTTAGCATTGATGTCAACTGACTTTATTATATGTAAGTGAAGAAGGTTGTGCATAAATGATGGGACTCACGGTCAGTTTCTCAATCATCTGGATGAGTTCTGGAACATGTATCAGAACACTGCAAGTACCACAATGCCCAGCCCACACATCTCTACTCATAGAGCATCACCCTAGAGAAAAAACGTCTCACCAGATAAAGTCAATCCATGCATGAGGGGCATTGAAATTGGCTTATGTGCAAGAGAATGAAAAACTCAATACAACACTCCACAAGTTCAGCTTACTTTGAACAGGTAGAAATAAACTTGCTTGGTGTCTGCATCTTCTTCTTTGTGGACACAGGTGAACAGATATTCCACATCCAATACAATCCCCAGCAGCCTATTCATTTCTTCTTCAGACACATTCTCCAGATGAGAAACATGAGCAGCTAAACGAAATAAAAACCCAAACTTGTAAAGAGCCTACTGAGAGAACCTATAGCACAAGTACACCCCAGGAGGTCTCAAACTAAGCACTCATCCTGTAATGACCTATTTAAACACAACATCTTATCAGAGGTAACTGAAACGTGTCACATCAGAGCAATTTGTAAAGGTTGTCCAGTGGTAGAAATTTCCACAGCAGAGGAATGATGGCTGTTTGGAATCACACCATCTGTTAACACATAAAGAAGACCACAGAAGTCCTGCTTGTATTAATATGTTGCACTACATAACCACATTTTTGTCCAAGAGCTACGCACTTGAGACAAGGTTTCTTGACTAAAGAAAATGAATTCATAATTCCCACAAATTAGGTAATCCATGTGCAAGGAGCATCACATTCCATGAGGAGTTAAAAAAAAAATTAGCTCTGAAAATAGGCCTGGAAAACAAAATCGTTGGCTAAGTCTCTTTCATATCCTATAAGATCAAACTACGCTTTGTGCACATACAGTAACAGAGATTTTGCAGACTGTACATGCTCATTTATTCAGAAATTTACAAAAAAACACCTTTACACGTATCATAATTTCTGAGTGACAAAATCCCTTTTGTCATCTCCAAAGGTAAATACAGTTCCACATCTGTAATTTTCAAAAGCTATGTGTAGAACGAGACATTCATTTCAAGCTGGCTTGAACTGGCCCCAGGAAGAGAGAAGGCAGTGTAAAACGAGCCAATTCCCAGAAATAAGATATTTGCATTACAAAAAGCAACGATCTTCCCTGACTCCAGGCCAGTGTAGATGGTATGCATGTCCTTCCTCTGAAGGGACAAGAAAATATCCTTTCCAAGAAAGGGAAAATTACTTTAAAGTTTGGGCATACTGGGTTTTCTATATTTTAATATTTAATCAATTTTAATCAATATTTATGTTTTAAGATGAACATTATATCTTTTCAACAGAAATCTGACTCCTTAGTTGGGAAGGTAGTGAGGAAAAATAACACTTGACTTGAAAACGATCATATTTATTGGTCACCCACCAAAGATAGTGTGTTTTCAGCAGTTTAATATGACACCAAAATTTGTTCAGCTTCAAGTAAAAAGTTCATGAAAAGAACATTTACAATACAGTGTCTTAGGGAGAAGACTATCATGAGCTTCCTTTATGAACAAATACTCAGCATTCTAGGCAGAACAAAATGATTTAATCTCTGTCCTTGAGACAGGTATGAAGAGTTAATATCCCAAGATGTCTGCCCTGATCTTTTAAAAGTAAAAACTACCCTCCTGGATGAACTTTGCATTAGAAACTAATAACATACTAAAGAAACCTTGCATTCAACAATAAATGAATACAACATCAGCATAAGAAGCCATTTCTATGCAGTTTCCATAACAATACTGAACCTTGACTACTTAGTGGCCATGTTTAAACATTTGGTTAAACTAGACAATTATTACCCATACTGTGAATTTAAAGGTACAGTAGTGTATTAACAGCATGTATTTACTACCTGTTCATTTACCATAGAGACACCAATGTTTGATAATCAGCCCATCAAGTTATTTTTCTTCAGATATTCACAGCCCATTCCCAAATTCTATGGCCATTAGTAAACCTTTTATTAAAATCAAATTTTTAGTACACTGACATCAAATACTGCATTGCTTTTGACTAGAGGTACACAGTTCCAGTCACATGCACTGCCCAACTGGTACACCCTTCCTCAGCTGCTGTTACACCCCCAAAAAAAAATTAAATTTCATATGTATAGATTGCTACAACATGCAGAAGAAAACAGGCAGAAAAAGCATGGGCCTGCAATAATATGAAGGCCTAAAACTTTAATAAGCAAGTACGAGAATGTGTGAACTAGGAACAGTGTAAAAACAGATTACTGAGTAATGTGTCCAGAATCTACCTCAAAATCAGTGTGTACGTAAGAGCACTCATAATGTACATTGGACAGACAAACCAAGAAATACACAAATATGATACATGAAAGTACAAAGCAGGAACTGAAGACAGTGCTGGGGGAAAAAAATGAGATTGAATGTGTATACAGTGTATTAGCATATTAATTGACTAGCTTTTAAAGTGATTCAAGACTGAAAATTTACCAATAGAAAAATGCATCCTGTAACACAGGAGAAACCAATATAATATAAAAGAGAAAGGAGTGTCTGACTACACAACACCTGGTCTTGAGGCTGGTGGAAAGTGAATTCTCACAGCACCCACTTCAGTCACCTCTTCACAGTGACACAATATATCACCCAAATAAAAGAAATATTCCTTAAAAGAACCATATTGAGCCAGCTGTGGGGCTGAGCACTAAGTAGGTGCATTCACCAAATGAACACAAGCTGTAGGTAAGTAGACTATAAGTTAATACACGCCATCAAACAGATTTATGCAACAAAAACTGCACTGGCTTGAAGATCAAACCACACTCCCAAAAAGAGACACCTCAAGCAAGACTAGTATCTACAATTACCTTTGGAAAAAATAATAAATTTTAAAAGGGGTGAAAAAAAGGTCGTACATTTTACATCAGGTACAGCTTTAACCAGTACAGGAATTTCTATATTGCTATTTCAAATGGCTTTCTGAGGAGGAGAAAATTCAGCAGATAATCTGAAGTTTACACAACTTGTGGTAAATTTTGTTTTAAAGATGTTCAGCAGGAACACGCTCATTTAGAGAAGGCGCCTCTCCAAATTATCTTGGAAAACACCACCGAAAGACACATTTTTGCCAGTAGTATGAGGAAGCATAGAGCAACTCATTTCAGTTATGTCAATGAAACATCTTCCTCATTAGCTGCAGTGAGATGAATAAGAAACTTTACCTTTTCTAAAACGAGAAGTAAATAAAAATACAGTTTCTCCCATAAAGTACTTTTACTGGTTTTACAGTACTGGTTTTCCCTCATTCCCAAGTTCGAATGAAGACCAAAACCAGCCTCAGCCTTTAGAAAAGCCAGGTTTTTCACAAAAGACATAGCATTCACAAATTCTGCTGAGGAACAGAGAACTGACAGGCATATCTTGCTAGTTTAAAAAGAATAAAAGACTAAGCTCTTTCTTCAAAGGTCAGGAACAAAAGGAACAGGTAACACAAGACACCTGAACTGCATAAATAGAAGCAGCACAGAGAAGCTGCATGATGAAAAGTTGAAACTAACTTGGTTAAAGCAACTCAACTTTCTGTGATAATATGCATTTGTTAATCTTGTCCTGCGTACAAATACAGAGATTGGGAGTATCAGAAAAGGAAATAACTCTGCAGAAAAGCCTAGAAATAAATTGTATGTAATGAGAGCATAAAAAGAATAGAGAAGAAATAAATAATTTTTAAAAAGTGTTCCACACAAAGTACAATATTATTTTCAAAAGTAAAAAATAAATTATATATTGTGAAGGTTATAAATTTCCTTTTTCTTATTTCACTGTCAAGTTTTGGGCAGCAAAAAAATTAAATAGCAACTTCTTCATTTCAATTAGTTGTGAATTTTATTTTAGCTCAATTTTATTTGCTAAGAAGGATGCGTATCTGTTGATGCAAGTCCAGAGGGGGGCAACAAAGGTGATCAGAGGGCTGGAGCGCCTCTCCTATGAAGACTGAATGAGGAGAGTTGGGGTTGTTCAGTATGGAGAAGTCTCTAGGACACCTTTGAGCAGCCTTCCAGTATCTATAGGGGCCTATAAGAAAGCTGGAGGGGGACTTTGTAAAAAGACACGTAGTAACAGGACAAGAGGCAACAGAAACTGAAAGAGATTAGGTTTAGATTAAATATAAGAAAGAAGTTTTTTACAATGAGGGTGGTAAAACACTGAAACAGTTTGCCCAGAGAGCTGGTGGATGCCCCACCCCCGCAAATATTCTAGTTTAGATTGGACAGGGCTCTGAGCACAGGAGGTGCCCCTGCTTAGTGCAGGGGCTGGACTAGATAACCTTTAAAATGTCCCTTCCAACTCAAATTATTCTACGATTGCAATATATACAAAAAAAGTCATCATCTTTTATTTTGGAAAAGTATAAATTCTTACAATAATAATACAGTGATTCACCAATATTTTTTAGGCTATGTGGTTAATAAATAGCTATTTAAGTCTGAAAAAATATCCCCCAAACCACAACAGTATTTAACGGTGGATTTTGAGCATTTGTTTCCAAGATATGCAAGCTGTCTGCACAATAATTTAGACAAGGCTAAAATGTACCACCTCTGTATTATTTTCTGTGACATAGAAAAAGCACAGTTCTTTTGGTAGGTAGGAGTACCTGCTCTCAAGAATATTTTATACTTTATTCTAAAGTAAGGAAACATAATACAGCCTACAGGAGAGAGTTGTTCCTGTTGTAACTAAGGCAGCTGACAAATAAATCTACGTGAGGTTAACACATATGTAACACAAAGTATTAAAATTGCTATGGGTAGCTTGACAGCTTTTGCATTTTAACAGCTTTGAATGTCTGTGTCGGTAGAAGTTGTACCATTAGCTGAATTTCTTCAAAACTTATTTTAGGACATTTCCACATTAAACATGGGGTTTTAAATATTAAAGGTACTTTGCTCTAAGTTATTGACATTTGCATCTAATCATAATCCCCATTTCTAGGCCTTGGCATGGCACGTTGGCTTTGATCTCGCAAGGGGTAGGGATCCCTGGGCCTGGGTAAGGGGGAAAGGCTCACCCAGCGCGTGGCTGCAGCTGCGGCAGGGCTCGGCCAGGCTCACAGCCACCTGCTGCAGCTCCGCCCGCGGCGGCGTGGGAGGCGGGTTGGGGTTCTTCCAGCCATTGCATTTACAGGATTCCTCAGCCTGAAATCAAAGCAAAAGGATAATGATCAACACTGTAAAACACAGGTGAAACTGCGCTATTTCAAAAGAAATAAAGAAATACAGGTGGCTCTTTTTATAATTACAAGTCATTTTTTGGGGGGGGGTTGATGTTGAGTGGAGGGGGGCTTGAGGTGTTTTGCTGTTGTTTTATTTGGGTTTGCCTTTTTATCAACCACATTACTAGCCCTTATTTTGTAGAAATAATCAGAAATATAACAGTACCCCAAACAGAGATATTAACACAGTTCTGGTAAGTAGAATACATACACAAACCCTGGCTAATTCCTTTACAGAAAGCCCTCACTCTAGTGAAAGAAGTATTCAAACATTTACTGGTATGTCAACATATACAGGCCAAACCACTGAGACAGTTTTAATGATTTAAACACCATCAGGTTATCTAACAGGCAACACATTTATCACTGACTCATCAGCTACACCAGCAACAAGGAATCATGCAACTGAAACCAAGCCCATGACAACCCAAACAAGGTTAACTAGTGCTGAAATAACCAAATGATAACTGCTCTATTGGAGATGCTGTCTAAGGCAAGGCTTGGTCACAAAAGCAACAAATGTCAAAGATAGCGACACTGTCACTGCAACCTGCTGCCTTCCCTGGAAAGTTTATTTACACTCACCGAGTGTGAAACGCCACCAACAGACTGCAGCTAAAAGGGAAGACCAAGAAGGGAGAGGTTGTGACTTTGGTAATCATGTCTCAAATCATTCAGAAGTTCAAAGCACTGATTTCAGTTATCCAAAGAGCATCTTTACAGGAGGGGATTTTGTTTGGCATATCCAAAAGGTCTTAGTTATTTGGATGGCAAAGTACTTCTAACACCACTCATACTCCTATTTGAAGATCTAATTGAAAAGAAAGTCTGCTTTTCTACTGTTCAGAGATATCTGTGCACTGGGTTGTAAAAAGATACTCAGGAAATTGCATTGCCAAGACCTCGGTGAGGAAAGTATGCCAACTGCTGCATAATATGTACAGCTGAAACAATCTTAGTAGGAAAAATTGTGATGCTAATATATCCAGCACTAATGTGTCATTTTTAAAAACCGATTCTGCATAGATTTAATGCAATCTATTTCAGGAGCCTATTTAATTTTCATTTTAAGTTTCCAAATCCCATCCTACCTAAAGGAGAAGCACCCAGGAGATGCAGAAAGGATCACAGCTTCACAGCTCCTAACACTGACAGCTTTGTAGATGGCTGGTAAATTGTTCTTCTAAACTAATTCCAACATTCAGCAATCTGAGCACCAAGAAAACTGCTGCCTGTAGTTTGCTGAGCACCACATGATGTTTTTACCATCCCTAAGGCTTAAGCATTTCTCCAGCTGGGCTCTTGGCCCTAGGTGCCATGGCTTCCGTCTGAACCCAGGGCAGTCTGGCAAGTACCAAGTGGCATTTTCAGCAGCCAGATACACCAGGATGACTCAGAAATCCACCTGCAAGTGCCCAGCAAAAGCACTTCCATATATTTCCCTTGAAAAAGGGACAACCTGCACTGCCTGAACTTCCTGGCTCTCCAAATTCACTGTATGGGTGCAGACCACTTGCTATCCCATTAATTTATAATGTGAAATCAGGAAGGTTTCAGAATGAAATGAGGGGAAGATAAATTTCTTTTTTTAAGTCTCATAAAATGTAATCTGGAAAGACTTATGGCAAAGTTTATGTTCTCTTTCTATCATGTGTTCTATGAGTAACATGATTGCAGAGAACTGAAGGCAGCCCAATGTTATTTTACAGCAGAAACCATCTCTTACAGTTTCACAGGCATTGAGCCAGTTTTCCTTTTGTTTGTCATCCAGCCCTACAGGACCCCTTCAAAGTTTAATGACTAGAGAGATCAGTGATTGGGTGATACATGCAAACCACAGACTGCCCTGGTACAAGGACTGGACATCTATGAGATTACATGAAACTCCACTTTCAATTAGCACCTCAAGCTAGGCAAAACGGATGCCAAATAAACTATACACATTTGTTTTGTCATTGCCAATATTGCCATGAAAGTTTTTGCATTTAAGACAAGGATAGACAAACTGTCACCAAAAAAAAAAAGTCTGGAAATGAGATTATTGACAAAGAAAATACAAGAGACAATTGTGAAGGAGTTGTCAAACAAAAAATGATTGAATATTGCTTTAGGAAAGTAAGATTTGATTCTTCCCATGCAGCTGTCCAGACAAATGTTAGACACTGTAAGATACTGACATAATGTAATGCTTATTATTAATTGCCTTAAATCATGCTACAATGAAACATGTCCTCAAACTAAGCTCAAGCTTTTTGAGACATTTTTCTCTGAGTGGAAGCAGTATTTCACAGACACTCACCAATGTTTACTATGAAGCCAAAAAAATATAAACAGCAAGTAACTACATAAAGTTCAGTGTCACACAATAATTAACAGCAAAGATGCAAACAAACAGATGCACAAATTGTGATAACAGCTCAGTTAAACTGCCAAAAATAAATATCAACCCACCCACAGAAGAATAAAAACAGTGTGTTCAACGGCAGATTTTTTCTGACCTCGTTGGTATTTCCTCGCCAGATCTTTTTGCAGCAGCTGTTAATTTGTATTGTTCAAATTATTCCAGAGACCCTTCTCAAACAACCACTAGGGTGGTTTTTTCTGGTTAATCTCTCTATAAAACACCAGAATCAGCATAAATGTTCTGTTAACCAAGGGGAAACAGAACCCAAAAAGGTCCTCTTTAAAACTTAGCTTTCACTGTAGATGTTGACAGTGCAAGTATTTTGCAGTGAATATTCAATGTGCATTCCTCAATGGCTTAAATTGCTGAGTTGTTTTAAATCTTCCACAGCATTTTGTTCATTCAACCCTTTCTTTGACTATCTTTAGCTTTTTCCTTTACTTCTTTTTTTCTAATGTCACTCATCTGCTTTTCATTAGAAAATAAAGTATGACTTCACCTCTGCAAAAACTTAATTTAAGATCAAAACAGTTTTTAAGGGAAGAAGGAAAAAAAAAGCATTTGAACTGGCACATCCAATCATGAAAGGATTTTTTTCTGGGACATTTGTAGAGCTTTGATAAATCCACTGGATAAAACTGGGGACTTCTGCCTTAACAAGGCCTGCAACATAATTACTGTCATCTTTGCAGGCTCAGGGATCATGAAATTTATGCCTTCATTGGTGTTTTTTAACAAAATTGGGTGAGTGCAATATAATAAAACACAACAATTACACAGTTGTCTGCACTCCTCCTCCAAAAAAAACCCAGAACCACAAAAAACAACCCCACCAAAAAATAAACAAAAAAAAATGTGCAGAAATTGTGTACCTTTCACACTGCGTGATACAATTTCAAATTTTATTTTTTTTTTTTTTAACCCTTCCATGTTTGGTGAAGTGTCACAATGCAGAAAATCAAACTGTGTGGTAGCCTTGGGCAGTGAAAACTAGAGCACTGGGCAAACTAAAGTTACCATTTGCTTTAGAATACTGAATATATTGATAACAGGTCAAAGTGGACAGTGAAAATATACAGCACTTTTTAACACTAGTTGCTAGTATTTATATTTAAACAGGAAACACATGAAAGTTACAACATCGCACATCTCAGCCCTTTTTAAGTGGATTCCAGGTGTACAAATAATAATGAATAAATGAAGAATGTTATAGTAACTTATGGACTTAAACATTCCTCCCCTTTTCAGATAGTGAAATGAGCCTAAGAACATGGAAACTTTAAGCTAACTTAATTATAAAGTAAAATACCCAAACAATTTTAAAACTGAGTTTCAAATAGCTGTTGTGCTGGACTTTTCTTTCCAAAATCATACAGGCTGCTCTGTTTGGTAACTGAGATGCAAAGCAAACTCAGCAGATTATACACACACAACATTACAGATCTTTTCTATTTCCAGCAAGTATAATTACTCTAGAATAAAATATTCATCCTCCCAATACAAAAGCTATATAAAATACCCTATAAGCTTTTTCCTGCAAGGAACAAGCTCAAATTGATGATTTCAAAAAATGTCACACAAATGATAACAAATACATTGATGAATTTATAATGCATATTTTTCCTATTCAAATGTCCAGTACCCAGCAATCAGAGTTAGACACTGCTTAGAAAGCCACTTACACGTATCTGGAATTCAGCTGACCCATTTATCTTTAACAACACACAATAATCACTTCAATGGGCAGCTCTAAGAACATATTGTTCATTTACTGATCAATCCAATTATTTCATTCCAGTTTCACTTATAAAAGAAAAGTAGGCTACCATATAAAGCTCCTATTAATAACAGGCACACAGTTCATAACTTGTAAAGTTAATGGTAGATTTCTTATTTAATTTAACAAAAGATGCTTTAATTTGGCCTGTAAGACATTGCAAAATAGGTTCACCTCACTATGAAAATGATCATAAGAAAGCTTTAGATGTCTTGTATATCTCCTATACACTTCTGCAGAAAACAACCCTAATATGTTTCAAGTTGAGCTTCAAGGAGCTGTACTCACACTATACAGAGCCCAGCAGTAACATGGCCAAGTCTGCCCCATCTTAATCTGCCTTGTAAAAATCAGGAAAAAAAATTCATTACTGAAAAAGTAGTACAAGTTTACCTTATGAACTGTTTTCTTACATGTGGGAAAACTCTATAGGGGTCATTCAAGGATAAGAAGTGGGGAGAAGTGCTTCTAGCAAGGGTCAGCAAATACTCTAGAGCCTGGGACCTGAATTTTACTCCAACCTCTGCCAGCTGCTCACCTGCTGCACATCTTTGGACATGGTATCTCATCACAACCCTTCTCACTCTGTCTGCTTTGCTTATCTAAAGCACAAAGTCTTTCTTCAAGGAGGCATTATTCCCAGCTACTTGTGCAAATGCCTTAAACTACTAGATTCTAATTATATTTATAAACACCCAGGCATTACTGTAAAATACGTATAATGATAAATATACAATTTTACAGAAAACTTACTGTACTAAAATAGTACATATTTCACCTTGTTTATAAGAAAAACTCCCAGTGAGACTGGAGAGAGTTGTATTTTCACATACTGTAAGCCAATAGGGAAAAAAAATGCAGAGGAGATTTCCTCCTACATCTTCATTAAATATACTTATGTGTGTTAAGTCACACAGTGCTGCTTTTATATAAAGTGCTGCAAGTTCACATGCCTAATGCTCAATTTCATACTGGACAAAACCAAAATGATGTATGCAGCCATTCATATGTACACAGATACAGCAAGTGCCAAATACAAAACCCCTCACAGCACACAGTGCTACTGTGCACCTCCAAAAGTTATGAAAACTGTGCCAAATCCTTATATCTTGTTCAGAATGCTACCTTTCTCCTGCAGCCTTTTAAGAAGGTGTTTTTACTCAGAACAGCCTGTCCTCTCCCTTCCACCAAGACCTTTTCTCACCAGGGAACAAGTCAAGTGGAGCAGCCCAACAGCTACAACTCTCCTGTGCAGTTCTTTTATCAAGAAAAAGAAACAACCCCCACATTTGTCAAGCCTTGGCAGCAGTTCCCAAAACTTCATGCTTCTGCTCAGGATATGTGCACATTAAAGATATCTTTACCAGCAGTCTTTGACAATGTTTCCTGTGAAGAAAAGGGGTGGCTTGAAGAAGCATTAGACGGTCCCTCTTGGAGATCAAGCACCCTGCCCCTTTTATTCTCTTCTGCTCAGCATTCTGCTGTTGCCAGTGAGACTCACCCTCTGCATGGGTCACTGAGCTCTCCACCTCCATCCTGAGTGCATAAACGCTCCTTGCCTGTTACTCTCAACATCTCTAAGGTTAAGTTCCTAATAAATGCTGTGTAGTGAATTTTGCAATGAAATCTATGTGAGAGAAGGTAATTGACGATAGGGATGCCATTGCATATTTAAGCACTCCAACTTGTACAGCTCTATGTAGATTTACACAACATCCATGTGTGGTCACTACTTGAATGAACACAGAAGTCCCCTTTGGAGATGGCTTACATCCTTGCTTTCTCTCACTCTTTTGCACTCACACACAGAAATGCAAAATAAAGAGAAGTTGAAACCCAAAGTAAGAAAAAGTTCAAAGTTACACTCTGCACTGCTACAGTTTCTGGCAAACCACTAATGTTACAAGCCAAGAAGTGTCTTTTTGGAGCACCTGCCAGATCTTCTGGAAGAAAAATAAAACGTTCTTCCACCTTGCTCCATCCTTCCCCCTCTATCCCACAAGAGAAGCTGTTTGGCTGGTTTACAAGGAGCTTCCCATCTGCCTATTTGCTTCTGGTACAAGACCTGAAAGCAAGCTGCCTTGCATTGCTGAAGAGACGTCAAATAGCAAAGGTAGGGTTTGCATTTTAATCTGATTACAAAGCTGTGTTTAGTGCTGGAGCTGTGCCTAAATCCTGGTAGGAGGAAGAGACCCTGGGGTGCCCCCAGCCATTGGTCCTGCTCCATTCATCACTGGAATGCCAACAGGATGTGCATCCAGGGCTTGTCACAAACGAGGACAAACAAGGACATTCCAGCAGAGCACCAACAGTAGGAGCTGTCCCTGATCTGCACCCCAGCACCAGAGTCCTGCAAGAGGGAAAGAAGGGCCGATGGCAGACTGAGAGCAGGCTGCAGTGTGCCCTCCTCCCCTCTCAAATGGTACTCATCTCCCTCACAACAAAGCACCTGACTCACGTGAGGCCAGTGAGTCCCAGAAAAATCTAAGGGTTTGGGAGAAGACAAGGCTGCCTGCACTTCTTTGTAGCACAGCTACCTCTGTGGGGCAAAGCACCACAGGAGAAGGCTTTCACTCTCAAAAACATCATCTGGAGGTACATCACAGGAAGAAAAAAGTAATTCAAACACACATGCACTTCTCTAACCACCCATGAAAAATTTACCTGCTCCACAACCAACTACATTTAACAGCAAGTCTTGGTAACATTAAAATATAGGGGTATAAAGGGGACTCGACACTTGGAAATCACGCCACCCAGCCCACAGTGAGGGTCACAAGGTTCAAGTACACCAACTGCTCTTTTTTACTGACACCAGTGTAATTTTGCAATGTCCTATCTATGCTCCGAAGCTGAAGTGTTGCTGCCTGTGCGTTTGGAAATAGTTAAGAAATTGCAATGTGTGTGGCTTGTGTAATCTGCCCTCCCATGACAGCATTGTGCCATGCCCTCGGTGTACAGTTAAAGCTCCTCGCACCACCACAGGAATACGGACCCATACAACGATGCTTCCTCTTGTACATTAGCATTTAGCTTGGCTTTTCATTTAACATCTGCCCACGTAAGAGAACGGAGAAAATAAAAAGCACATTTCTCACAAACAGCTATTCTCAACTCTGAAAGCATTACTAGTGGATTTGACACCAGCACTGCCAATCTCAACATGTCAGCCCTGCTGTGCATCCAGGAATTGCCCTGACAGCAGCACTGCAGCCAGCGGCCCGTGCTCTGAGCTGGTCCTCCCCTGCGACCCGCATGTGCGCACAGGCGACAATGCCCACGGTCACAGAGCTCCGGAGGCGGGAGCGACAGCTCTGACCGAGCTCGCCCCCTCCATAACCAACAAGGGAGTCTCGCTTCTCCCTCCAAGAAAATCGCAGGTGGACAGAAAGTGCTTGCGGAGGGAAACCCAGGACAGCTCTCCGGAATGCGAGAGCCAGGCAGACAACCGAGAAGAGACCGCCGCTGGGGCAGGGTGCAGGTGGATGGGGGACCCCGCTGTCCGCCCGGGCACCGGCCCGGCGCTACGTGACCGGCGGTGACACAACTTTCCCAAGTGCGGAGGCCGCGCCCCTTCGCTCCTTTCTGCCAGAAGGTCTGGCTACGGTGCCAGCTCTGACACGGGGCAGCGGCTTCTGAGTTGTCAACAGCTCCGCGCTGCGAGGCCGCCACCGCACCCCCGCCAGAGCAGCCCCGGCGCGGGGCCGCGCCCTCCCCAGTACGTCCCCGCTCCCCGCCGAGATGTTTACGCGGGAGGTGCTGAAGGAGCGCTGTTAACCCAGCGCTTACCGCTGCCACTGGGAGCCGCCCCGCCCGCCGCCGCCTCCCGCGGAAGGACGGACGGACGGAGGGACAGGCGGGCACCGAGAACAGGCAGCTTCGCTGCCGCCCGGCTCGGGCAGCACGGAGGCGGCACTGCCCGCGCGGTCCCGTACTGGGTGCGCGTGGGTTTTATTTTTGCGACCGCTGGCCGGAAAGCTCCGGG
>WEIV01029032.1:32255-45114 GCA_013390005.1 Calyptomena viridis
CCCCGCGGGAAGGGCGGCGGTGGCGGCGGCACCCGCTGCGTGCGGGAGCCGCTACGGAGCCATTCCGGCCCTCCGGGAGGCTGCGCGGAAAGTTGCCCTACAAAGGGCCGGCTTCGCTGGTGGTGTCGAACGGTCCCGAGCCCCGGGGAGCCCGCGGTGCTGCCGCAGCCTCTGTGGCCCCTCGGAGCGCCGCTACTTTGTTTGGCTTAACCATTGCGTTTCTACATTGTGCACTTTGAGGCCACCTTTAAAGGGATTTTTTTTTTTTTCCCAGATGATTTCTAACTCAGCTTATAAATACGGGTCAGTTTGAAATACCAGATGATACAAAAACTCTCTACTCAGTTACTCGTGTCATGGTTCTAGGGCTTTATTTTTGTATATATTTATATAATGTCTAGAAACAAGTGTTGACAGCAGGCCAGTTTATGTCTTAAAGGGATTAACTTTTAATTCAAAGGTAAAATTAAGCAAATGACCTTGCCACAGAGACTACACTCCATATACAGGAGCAAGTGCTTTGGGTTTGAGGCCGTTCTGCCCCACTGTGCGTATGTAAAAACGTGGTTGAACTGTGAGAAACCACAAATGGCAATTCTGTAGTACGGCACCACGGTTTAAAAGGCTGGGATTGAGGCTAGGCGTTTGCGTGGGATCTACGGCTCTTTGATGTGTAAACCTAAAGTAGCAACATGAGTTTGGAAGCGAATCTGAGCACAGAGAGAACTCTCGAAGGCATAGGGCCTTGCCACCTTCCATGGGGCAAGCAAAGATGCCTCCAGACTTGTGCAAAGTTAGTAGTAGTATTGGTGGGGGGAAAGAGTGGGTGACAAAACCCTTTCCCTGTGGTTTCCTTCTTCTCTCCCCTTTTCAGCTCCTGGGGATATTTTCAAGCATAGGGTTATATGGTGAGTTCGCACATTCATTAAAGATATGAAAACAATGGAATAAAATGCTATCATGTTTCATTAAACAAGGCGGTCTGTTGTTTCTCTTTATTTACCTATTTATACTTTTATTTTGCTGAGGGTTTAAAATCGACACGGTCTTGATAGGGGTGGGGTCGGGACCTGCTCCCCGGCCTCCTCCGCGGGCTCCTTGGAGCTGGGGTACCCCGGAGAGCTCGTGGCGGAGGTCGGGGCTGGCTTCGGGCTTCCCAGCAGCTGTGACAGCGACCCGTAAGATGGCTGCTGCCATCCCCGCTGCTTTAAGACGGACTGTTTAAGGTGGAGGAGCCGCTGCCCTTGGCGGTAGCTGCATGCTTGACAGCGAATTAAACGTGATTTAAAAAAAAATCCAGTTTCTCTGTAATTTAAGAATTATCTTTCTAATTTTTTTTTAATGTCTGCACCACATTTTACGAGAAGAAATAGCTGCTGTATGGTAACAGCCACCTAAGACGTTCTTCGCATTTTTTTTATGCCGGTTGGATTTCTACTTTCGGAGTTGAAAATGAAACTGTTCTTGCTTAGTTTCACTTTCAGCTTTCCCACGACTCCTCCTCGGCAGCAAATGTTGCGAGCAAAGAGCGCATCTGTAACAACATGCTGGCTCCGACGGACCACTTAATACCCACGCCTGAACATAGATTCCTAGTTTTTCTGGGAGTTGCTGCAGCCTTTAAATCCCCCTGCAAGTTTTCTTTTTTTTTTTTTTTTCTACCTTACCAAATGACCGGCTTCTCTTTTAACCAGTTAGTTAATGATATTTAACCCAGCATTAAGTTTGCACGCTTGCATATAATGAATTATAAGTTTTGATGCTGAAAATACCTTCACTGTTTTCACACAAGTGGGTAAGGCCACTCGGCGGGCATTTATGTCTGAAGCTGCACAGGCAAATGCTCATGGGATCACAAGGTGAATAACCTTATTCCTTCACCTCATTCTTCAGGGTCCTTGAAAGCCTGAAACCTTAATACTTCCATTAAAATAAAATCAAATGTGAACGTTGTTACGAAGCAGACTGATTTAAATGCTTGAATGTTTCGTTACATTTCATGGTGTGTTTATGAAGGTCTAATGGGAAAAACATTGCTGTGATGCATACAGTAAGGCACTGATTGGTATAAAGGCAAAAAAATACTTTTATTGCAGTTCCCTCTTGAATCCTCAAGAGCATGGCTGCCTTACAGTACTGTCCTTTTTTTTTCATTATACCTTGCTGTTCACCAGATAACCAGAACATTAAGTCTACCAACCTGTGACTACAGATACAGTTACTATAGTAACATGTATCAACACTAATTTCACTACACATGAAGAACTGCTGCCTGCGAGGAGCAACTTAGAAAGAAATCACTCTTTAATTGCAAAGAGGTAAGTCTTTCTCTTTTGGTGTTGTTTTTTTTTTTTTTTAACTTTAAGCTTCATTTAAATCAGTGCTCACATTCTAAATTTGTGCAAATATATTGTTAAAAGCAAATTATTGTCTTAAACTCATTTACCTTTAGTGAAAGGTAAAATATTGGATTCACAATCTTGGCAAGAATAAGGAGTGAAAAGACCATTTGCTGTCTGGGAACATGGGACTGTTACTTGGGTTGTGTATTGTAGTGGTTGCTCCTGTGAATGTAATTAGGTCACGACCAGTTGGACTACATTGGGGAAAACAAACAAAAAACCCAAACAAACAAGTAAACAAACAATCCCCCCACCCAAAAAAACCCTCTGTGCTTTGATATACGAGTGGATGCATGTCATTGCTGATTGCATATATCCAAGCTGGCTTTTTCTGTTGGCTGAATTCACAAGTGGAGCACATACTATTTTTCTAATTATAATGCATACATAAATCCCTCTTTTGCTTGGTTTTCATCATTAAACATGTACTATTAAGATATTAAATTAGATTAAAACTCAAGGCATTGTCTGAAAAACCCTTGCCACATTTTTCAGTTTCTGTCCCTCAGGGCATGTCAGTGAGTTTGCACAAGTCGAGCTTGACTCTGAAACTGGCATTTAGGAAGTACTGGTGGGAGCAGATGATCCTGGCTGCCTGCAGCCTGCCTGCACTGCTTAGCTCACAAAGTCAGGTGAGTAGCCAGGTGACTTCAGGAAGACAACTCATCTGCATCAAATTAAGCAAGCCAGGAGCTGAGTGAGACTCAAGTGCCAGCTCTTGTGGGTTTCAGGTCTCACTCGGGCTGCTGATGGCCCTGAGGAGGTGCCTTCTCAGAGTCCTTGCTCCCAGCAGATCAGACATGCATCTCACATTTTTTTGCTCCCACACGAACTCACCGTGAACACCTGACAGGCTTAAATGCAAGGGCATATGCATTATTATTATTCCAGCAAAGGAGGTGGTTGTATCTTTGAGTCACAAAAGAGGAAATTAAAATGCAGTTTAGGGTGTGCCAGATTCCTGGTTATTATCTAGTTGTCATTTAGGGCTCTTGGGCCTATCTCGCTCACATAAATTAAAGAATGGCTCAACTAATAGCAGCCTAATGCTGAATGCTACCTCTCTGACAGGGACCACCCAGCCCACAGCCGAGCTCTGGAAACCCACCCCTACCCCTCATCTCTGTCTCTCAGTCTAGTCAGATCCAGCATGCCCAACTCCCCACCTTGTCACCCTCATTTTATTCAAGATGGGACATTCTTCCAGTGCTCCCACCTGTTTTTACGCTGGCCATTCAATGCAAATATGAAAAGCATAGCTCTTGCTCCTCCAGGGAATTCCTCTGAGTATAAAATCCTATTGTGTCCTTTCATTAATGCATTCCTTGTGAGTGAAGTGGCCTCCTCTTGGCCACCACACATTCAGGACTGCTATCAATATTTTATGAATCACTGGAAGTATTAACAGTGCAAAAGTTTTGTTCATTATGCCGTTCTACCATCTCGTCAGCTTCCCATGGCACTTACATGTGACTTTAATAATGCAGATGGCAGACCATCCCATTAGGCTTTTGTCTGTTATAGGAAACCTCACATGCCAATTACCCAGTTTAGAAAGGAAAAAAATGCAGAAAGACAAGTGGAAAAAATGCCATTGCAACACTCATGGTTGTTTCAGTCCCACAAACTTCTTAGTGATGGAGCATTTAGCAGTTTTTATATGCTTCTTACCCAGAGGATGCTCTTCTTGAATGTAGTCAGTGTTGATTTAACACAAACCAACTGAGAAAGGCTGGCGTCACACAACACAGGACATTCACTTGTGCCTTTGCACAGTATGAATTGTGCATGTCAAGTTCAGAAGCTGTTTGTTGAAGTTATTTAGATATCAATAGTCACTACATAGGCTTACACTGTTATTTTGTGGTAGTGGGAGCTCTGGATTGCTTCATACAAACATGGGATGTACTATCTATTTTTCCCTTACCTTCTCTTTCTTCTGAATCCCCACAATTCTTTTGTTTATTCCTTTCTCTAACATATTTTTCTGCTCTTCCTGCTCCTTAATTTGCAGCAGAGATCCCTGCAATTCTTCAGGATCCCACTGGATGTACTTTGACTGCCTATGCTTTCACAGTTTTGCAAACCACCCCATCCCCATAAAGCACAGGTCGTTCGGTTGTGGAAGCCCGACAGTCCCCTGGGAGACAGGCACAGGCTCTGTCGCCAGGGATGGGAGGCAAAGGACCTCCTTTGTGCTACCTGCACCCAAGTAGCTGCTAGCTGACACTAATTTAGACAATAAAACTCTGCACAGAAAATTCCTAATATTTCTGTAAATGAAGTTAGTGGCCTAAGAACATCTGACTGTGCAAACCCACTCATAGGCCTTCCCCATATCTGCGTGGGAGAGCACCTGGAAACCCTAGTAACTAGGAACACAACCAAAAGCATCACAGCTAAGTAATTGGCCAAGCAGCAGAAAATATAGGTTAAAAGTCTCAACTTAGATTTAGATCAAATATAGTTCATTTTGATCAACTATAATAGTGCTGTGTGCAGCTGAAAAAACAGAGGAAGCCTCAGAATACAGCAGCAAGCCCAGATGTGGGTTTGTGGGGTGAGGTAGGCAGGATGTCCCTGGGAGTGCAGAAGGCACAGTTATGTTATCTTCATCCACCTTCCACTTTCTGCCACAGCTTTCCCTTTGTGGATCCCCAAAATTTCACATACTTCCCCTTCCATGCCAAGGCCAGTAGGCTTGTCATCTCCACTTGATGCTTCTCTGCCTGTCTGCCTTACACAAGCACTTGCTGGGCTGCAAACTGCTACCTTTGCCCCACCAAGACTGACCTATCTACCAGAAAGAGATACAAAATATCTGGAGTGTAAAAAGAACTGGGTTTGTCATTGGTTTGTTACTCCCATTTCCCAGCTGATGCTTCCTCCCAGCTGAGGAGTTGCACTTCTGCCTGAGTGGACAGTGTCACAAATTATAACTCTTGCCCATGAAGTCCTAATTATGGGGACTCTTATTTTATAGGATGACACAAAACCAGTGGGCCTGGAAACTCAAGATTACAGTTTTGGACAACACTTAAGAAGATAAATAAGGAGACTAATCATCTTAATTTATTCCATAATTATTTTAATTATTAATCACTTCCTTCTTTCTTGCCTATCATCAGGTCTAGAGGTGGGAGTGTTCCCAAGTCCTGAATGCAGGCTCTGCCCCTAGCATGCTCCCGTGATTCACTAGGTTTGTCTTTATCTCTTCCCACACCTTTCATAACTAGACTTTCTTGAAACTGCATAATTGCTTCTGGGGATACAGTAAGTAGGCTACACAATGCACACCTAAATTGACTCACTTGGGAGAAGATGTCTTGTTCCTTCTGCATCATTCCCTCTGCAGATACTTTTAGAGCATGAGAAGGCTAACTCTCCTAAAAGTGGTGAAAGGTATAGGGCATGGCTGCTAAGTTAGCAAATGAGTTCATCTCTTCAGGTGAAGAGTTTTTCAGAGGCCTTATATGAGTTTAAGAATGGCTAAATAAGCTGGGACCTGCTAAGGCAGCACCTGCACAGCAGAGGCTGGCTCTGGCTGTGCTGCTGAGCATGCATTGCACAGCACAGTCAAACTGCACCAAACAAGTTGTACCATCCCACTGGCCACTCACGGTGACTTCTTTACACGTGCCGATGGCATCAGGCACGCTGCAGCTCAGGGACACACAGTCCTGGTGATGCCAAGAGTCCCTGTCATGCTTTGTGTTAGTGCATGTGATGCATTCACAGAGTTTTCCAGGGGAGGTGCTGCCGTCAAACTGTGATGGGCAGAGGGGAGGGAGGTCAGCCAGGAGAACTGGGCTGAACGCGTGGAGGCAGTGAAGACATATCCTGGCATCACAGGCACTTGGGAAAAACAGGTCAGAGAAGGAAGTGCTTGCTGAGGAATGAGCAAGAAGTAAAGCAGGGATGAAGGAAAAGGCAGGCAAAGAAGCTGGTGCTCATTCAGCAGGAACTTGCAGCAGTGAGGTCTGTTTATATGTATTAGTTGATAATATTGTGATGAGAAACTCAGGCAGAATGTGACCTCTATTTTACATCACACAGCCCTTCTCTGCCTCTTCCTATCACCTGCAGGCAGGCAGGCACCTTTCTAGTGCTAGTTTCAGCATCAATAATAGTCACCCTTTTCTATGACCATAAGTATATAGCAAAAAATGAAAAACACAAATTTCACAGAGGAAGAAGTTCAGGACTAGAGCTTGTGCAAGTTATAGTCTGATTGTGCCAAAGGTAGGTGAGGAAGAAGCACACACCGGGTGGAGATAGGAATGTCATGTGTCACACAGAGATAACTGCATATGGGACTCTTCTGCTTGGATGCAAATCAGATCCTGGATCCTCAAAGCTCAGGGACATCTTCCACCTTCACGAATTAAAAAATGAGATTGTAGTGCCAAACTGCAGAAACAGAAAATAATCTTGCCTTACCATATTAACAGCAAGCAGCTCCAAGTGTCATAGCTAGAAAGGTTTTCCAGAAATATGAAATTTACTAGGACAATGGTATCCTCTTCCATATGAGCCTCATGCTCAGCTTCAGTTCTGCTCCTCTTATAGACAAGCCAATGTATGGCAGAGGTGGAGCAGCCTCCCTTTCCAAGTAGCAGGATTAAGCAATGACCATGACACAAACACTAAATATGATTTTTTGCCCTTGAAAATATGCACAATCTCAAACTGTGGTTTGCTCCCCATTCTTCTAAATCTAATTTCTTTTTATCTGCTTCTAGTTTCATCTCAGAACATTAAAGTGTGTTGGGTTTTGACTCCCTAAATAGGCACGGGGAAACTGCAGTAAGCTAGAAAGCTGAATTTTATCTTTCATTCTCTGAGGCTGGAAGTGCTTTAACTTCATGTTTTGTGTCAGTATCTCACTGTTATCCTTTAACCTGACAGCAAAAATCCTCTGAGTCTGTATCTCTTCCTGATGAGGGAAGTGCAAGGAGAGAAGGAAACGCAGACCAATCTTTCTACTTCATTAGAGATCAACAAAGGAAATGTTTCATTTTTTATTTTATTTTTACAAGGTTTTCAGCTATTAACATAAGCAATTTATGCATACTATAAAAAGTTAAGATCAGGGCTGCCCTTTTCGTAATTATCAGCAGAGTTATTACAACTAAAGAGTTGTAGCATATCTTGCAACGTGAATTATTATGTATATTATCCTGGTTATTTACACATTGCAATTAACTGGGACTCTTTCTATGCTTTGAAATTATTAGCACTTACACACATTTACAAAGATTAAAATGTATGTGAGTATTAAGAATTAAGTTTACTGAGGTCAAAATAACATTTTGCTGCAATTTTTCAATTTCCTCTCTCTAATCTAAGAGGGTTTTATATACCCTAAATGTAAAACGGATTCATATTTAAAAGACTGACAAAAACATCTTACCAGATTTTCTCTATATATTAGTCCTAATTTTTCTCAGGTCTGAATGCATCATCATAATGACAGCAGCGAAAAGGCTTGTGCTCTCTCCCAGCCTCAAATTCGGACAATGCAGAATAAAGGAGAAGGGGATCTGCACAAACTTACCTTCTGCTGCTGTTTTAACCATGTACTTCCTCATCTTCCTCTGCTGAAGTGGTGTAGCATTTTTAGAAGAAGGTGATGCTCACCTCTTGTAGTGAAACGGATCTTCCCATAAAGTGGTTCCACAGCAGATCAAGAGCTGTAGCCACCTACAAGCCACCTCTGCAAGTATAAGGTATACTACAGCAACATTAGGAGTTTTTAGATGGCTCTGCTAACACTATCACCCTCTACGGAAGAGGTTTTCTTTTTAAGGTAACTGATCTATCTCAGAGGCACTTGGTTCTTTAAGACATATTTATACACATATATATTTACTATATATGTAATAAGATGTATTAACTGGGGCTGCACGGCCTTTCACTCTAAAATTTTATCAAACAACTATCATCACAGGAAAACACATTGCTCACATTGAAACACAAACTGCAGAAATGCTTAATAATACATAGGTAATGAACAGAAGTAGTGAGACAGATGTACTTCCTAGCTGAAATCCTGAAGGAGACTACAGCTGCAAAATAGTTATTGAGGTGTGGCTATATCAAGTGTAAAGAGAGAGCCCCAGGAAATGGATGAGGTTAAAGCAGGATGAAATTACCAGGGGCTGCTCTTGTAATGTGGCTGTGAGTTATTTATTTCTGCTTCTGAACTACCAGTGTGACTCTTGGGTTTGTAGCACCAGGTGTCAGGCCCAGGAGTAGTGAGATGGCATCGAAGATGTGGAGTGAGGTGAAGGAGACTGAGCTGATGAGGAGCTGAGGAGCAAGGATCTGAAATGGAAAAAATGGAGGTGTGTAGGGACAGGAAGAAAACACAAGCTTTGGATGGAGAATGGGCAGAGAGGCTTATGCTGCCTAGACCCTGTGAAGTCCTTGCAGTACCAAAATTCTAGATTCCTAAATTCTTTGCAACACATAGGCGAAGATTAATTATTCATTTGAATTCCTTATGGATAATCCCAATCCCACATGCTATTGTGATTTTGCTAGTATCAGCAATCCTGGTACCTCTAAAAGTAAACAATTCTTTAATAAAAGCTTTATTGACTTGCCAAGATAAAAATCCCACATGGCAAGGAGACATGGAAGATAGGTTTATTGTGCTGAACTACGGAAATAGGTCAGATAAGTGAGTCTTAATGGCTGTCATGGTGTAACAGCTGCAGAAACAGTTGCAGCAGAGCTCCCACTTTTATTTCTTGACCAGCTTTCTCAAATAGATTCCTCCTACAAAAATAATGACAAAAAGCAAATTCTAGTTGTTTGGTTTTTTTGTTTTTCTCACAGTAATCAAGGCAGATTACAGGGAAAAAGATTTTCTTTGACAAACCAGGCAATGATCAGACCAAAAAGATCAGTCCTTACCGATGGATTCACAAAGTATATGCCAAATCCTTTTGGAGAATGCATAGGTGTTTACAACTGGGGAGGAATGTGGTATCCAAAGTTCACTGGAGTGGCTGTTTGGAGGAAAGAGTTCCCAGCAAAGAGACAGATGGCACTGGAGTAGAAGAAAGAAAACATTCTGAAAATAACACACATAGTGCATTAGGCAAGGCAGACAAAAGTGCTGCTGGACTACTCGACATTGCTATTATAAGTATATACACTCCACACCAGGATTTTTTTCCTTCATCCAATAAAAGAAAGTATAAGCTAATCTAGACATTTGTTGGCAGTCGGTATCTGGAGATAAAAAGAAGCAATTCCTTTAGCTTGACAATGTGAAGAAGACATTACAAATTCCCTTGCAACTCATACTGCTATCAGGCAATAGTATTCACCTTCCTAGATAAGTAGTCTGAGCATTATATTTAAAGTTAAGCAGTAAAGTCAATTTACTAATGTAAAAGAGCTAGGAAGCATACCATAATACTCGAGTGACCTCTGTGAGAATAGTAAGGGCTTCTTTTTTGTTTGGGTTTTTGTTTTAATATCAAGGGGTTTACGTTGTCATCACTTTAGAGCATGCAATAACAAATCTTCTGATTTTAGATCAGATAAATTCCTTATGTTAATGAAACATGCTTAAGATATTCTTTTATTAATTTGTTTCATTGAACTAAGTGCCACCACATTTTGCTACCAGCAAACTGAAAACATGACTTGTGGGAATCATCTGTGGGAATTACTGGTTTCTGAAATAGGAATTGGTTGGCTTTTACTGTTGTTACAGAAGATCTATTCAGACCTGTTTCATTGTGAAGTAGAACATTGTTTTTAATAACTGATTTCCTATACTAAAGAAAGGCAAAGCAATCAGAAATGCTGACACATCCCTAATGCTTCTCCACCCATCCCTGCTGCAGGGAACACTAGACAGAGCTCTTAGACTAGCAACTCTAGTCATTTTATCTTTCCCACCTGGTGATTTTTATTACCAGTTAAGTCCTCTTGTGGCCATAAGACAGCTGTAAGATTACAAGCAAGAAGCTTGCTTTCCTACAAAGGAGTGCACATACAGGAATACATAACAAAGCAGGTGGGTGAATAGTTTCTAATGGATTTGTGTCTATAGTGACATTATGTAGTATCTTCCTGTCTCTGCTTGGAGCACATGCCCAGCACTGTACTACTTTCCCACCACTCTCCCTAGCATTACTTCCTTCTAAGACTTCTTCTTATTTCTGCATAAGAAATTTGACTGAAATTAATCAAGAGGGTCAAAGGTCATAAAGAACCATTCAAGAGGCTTCATTGTTTTTAGGAGGCAAAAAAAAAATCATATTCCACATTTGGAAAAACTAATACCATATATATAAAAAAAAAAAGTTTGCTTAACAGTAATTGGCATTCCTCTGCCAGTCTGAGAAACACTGTAAACCAACTTGAACATGCAGTGACACTGAACTAGGTAACTCTACTTTCTCTCTCCACCTCCATTCTCCCAATGCTTGTTATTATAGACCTACTTTACCTCAAACAAGCTTCTTGCAACTACATCCACTTTACTGTTACAGGTATCAAAACTTGTAGCTTAGCCCTAGATCCCCCCCTCTTTCAACAGATGCAGTCACACCCCTTTAATGGAATATAGCATTAGCTGACAAAAAAGTTACAATGTTTTCAGACGCATTTGTTTCCATCTTATTGTGAAAGAAAGCCATTTTATTCTAAAGAGATCGATGAAGGTAGGAACTTAGGTTAGGTGAATTCTCTACAAAATTTCTTCCGGTTCTTGCCACCTGCCTCCATCTCTCTGTCCGTCCATCCCTCCCTTCCTAATAATTTAATTGCTGGCTGCAATTAAAGATAAGCTCTGCTAATAAGCAAAGGTTTGAAGTTGATCAGAGATACTTTGAACCTTTTATGATTAAAATCCACGTTTAAATCACATTTATTTAATACACTTAATTTTCCACCAAATGTATCACATCAAAGAAAAAGATTTCCACAACATCAACCTTCATTTCCCCTCCAGGAGTGTTCTTACAAAAGTACAGGCATGTTCCTTCAGCTCCAGGTAAGCAACTGAAAAGGGTGCTCAGATACCCTCTCCTGCTCTGTGTGACATTGCCCAGCTCTGTCTTTTTCGTTTAGCCCCGCTTGGGTAGATCAGTTAGATTTTGTTGATTCTTTTGCTCTGTCTCTGGTTTGCAGACAAGAGACTTGCATCCAAAAGTGACTAGATTTCACTCTTTCTTGCAGACAAACAACATAGGTTATATTTTGCCTTTTGTTAGGCTTACAGCTGGTAGCCTTACTCGGAGTTCAAGGATATTTTACAGTCTTCTAGCTTTCCATGAAAATCAGAGGAATGAGAGGGGACAAGCACAAGGAAACATTCACAGATCATAACTTAAGGCATCTACATTCTATAATTAATTAAAAAGGTGAGTCCTTCAGTTTGATACTCTAAATAACCTTCAAGAGAAATCTGCCTTCACAGACTACACATGGCTGCCTCCTACACTAGATTGCTGACACTGCCCAAGAAATACAACTACTGTGTAAGCAATGTCTACTTAAGACACCCTTCTCAGAGGTCTGTGCTTCTAGTCTAGCCAGATATTAAGTGTGCAATATAAATGAACACAGTGCAGACAGCTTCATGTCTAGAAAGGTACCACAGCTCTCACTCAAGTTCCTTCTGTAAGACATGAATTTTGCTCGTATGCCAACACATGGGAGCAGACCAATAACCTCCTCTAACACCAAAAAGTGATCTCCCAGGGAAGCCAGAGGATCTCAAGCAATACAGCACTTTGGTTCAGAGGTATTTCCTTTATGCTCTGCATTCAAGTTGGACAAGACCAGTCCCTTGCACTGTTGCAATTTCTAACACTTTTAATTCTCTTTTTCAGATTTCAGAAGTGTTTAGAAAAAGGTAAAATAACCAATTCTGCTAAAGGAAAGAAGTTAGTCCTTGACTTCATACAATGACTATAAGAACTCTTGCTCCCTTGGGTGTTTTAACCAAGGAAGAGATGTAAGGCATCATGTTAGTACACTAAATCCTACACCATGTCCAAATTATTTTCAAGTACTAAAAATTATATGCTGCTAGAAACAGTCTGAACCTGAAACTTCTTGAGTTCACTCAGCCGTAGTATTTTGAAAGCACACACTCCCACAGGATTAAAAAAAAAAGAGTACTTGAGAAAAATATGCACTCTTGCTTAAAAACCAGTCAAGGTGCAACTTTTCCACGAGACTGCACTTTAAGCTGAATGAAACATCATTTAAGACTCCTCATAAGAGTTTATATGCAGTCAGGAGAATAAGATCCCAAATAGTCACCTAAGAATGGAATGGAAAAAAACACAGAAAACTTTGCTATAAAGTATAACCAGATTGACTGATGGACATATTGTTGCCTGTGGCAGTAATTATTCAACTACAATCTCAGGGTTTTTCCCAGTCTTTAACAAAAAGCTGTCACTGTAACAGCAGCACCTTAA
>WEIV01029036.1:7301-29102 GCA_013390005.1 Calyptomena viridis
CAGGAACCTTTATAGAAAAAAGAAACATGAAAAGAATGAATGTATTTTGTGGACCATGTATGTGGTAAGGATTGAACTCTTTCGTACAAGGTGCTTGCTTTATGTGAAGATGCTGCTGAGGGCACAGAAGAAAATTGTTCCTTTAGAGAAATGTTTTCTTCACAATAGTTCTTCTTTAGGTTTCTTTACATGCCAAGCCTACTAGTTAGTTGTTGGAGTCCAGGATATTGAGACTACACCTCAAATTGCNTAAGCATTTTTACAAGAAATAATATAAATAATAACAGTTAGTAGTCCGTTTCCTTACAGGAGGTTCAGATGACCTCTGTAAGCTCTGTTTAGCCCCAGTTAACATCTTCCTCTTTTGCCACGGATGGTGTCAGTTTCAGTAGTTTGTGCTTTAGGAAGCTCCTAACACCTTGCACCTCATCCTGGAAAAACTACTCAGAAATTTGTCAGAATGGGGTATACTGTGTGTGGGAAGCCAATCATCTGAAATAATATGAAATGTATT
Organism: Calyptomena viridis; assembly: GCA_013390005.1. Taxonomy (NCBI): domain Eukaryota; kingdom Metazoa; phylum Chordata; class Aves; order Passeriformes; family Eurylaimidae; genus Calyptomena; species Calyptomena viridis. The sequence goes on from WEIV01029036.1 coordinate 7,816, forward strand.
AGAGTAGAAATTGTCTTGATGTTATGGACATTCAGTTTCCTCAACCTGATGCCCACTGTGCCATGCAAAATCGCCTCTCTGCTTAGTTTCTTCTATCACAGAGTGTGTCCAATGGAGTACACTTGCCGGGTGAAGTCTTTTCTCTGCTGTGGAAATGTTCTCTTTGTCTCAGTATTGGATTTTGGTGCAGTTTGTCTAGAAGACTGGTAACCCACTGCTATGTGGAAGTAGAACTGAATGATGGAATACTGAGCGCAGTTGGGGGTGTTCAAGAAAAGCTTGTCAGTGTCAAGGAGGAGGTTCTATGTGGAGGGTTCCTTGGGAAGTCTTATTTGAAAGGCCGTATGAATTGTACACTACCAAGATTACCTTTCTTGATTTATGTCGGTGATGAGAGATTTCATTCAAAGTGTGTGCACAGCACTGGGAATTTCACACCCATCATTAGAAGCAGTTTTGTGTGTGTGGTGACTGTTATCATTAGTGGTATAATTTTATTTTGTGAAGCAAGGAGAGTTTCCTGCTTTCTTGTAGTCTTCCCAAGGGATGGCTGGTGTATTAATTTGCTGTATTGCCTCCTGGCTGTTCCCAGACTGTTTTTCCTCTTCATCATGGAATTTTTAATGGCCCTGCTGCCTCTTGGGAGGCATGCAAGGAAGAGTACCTCAGGGATCTCTCCTTTTTTTCACATGCCTATAATTACTCTCCTTTAAGAGCACAAAGTGTTTGCTAATCGTGTCTTGTCTGTTAAGGTTTTGACTTCACGATGCAGGCTGTTAAAAGCAAGCAAGTAGAGACTTGTATGGGCAGCTCAAGTGATCCTTCCCCTCTTTCCTCTCTGCCCATTTGCCTCTCTGAGAGAGGGGTCTGAACAGAATTTTCTTCTCAAACTCCTTCTACTTAAGAGGATTGTCTATAGGCTGAAGTTGAATATCTTACTAGATTTTGGTTATTCAGTGATTCTCTTGATGGGAGGATCTTACAGATTGTTGGTTGATGGAATGTTACTGCTTTGAGGCAGGGTAAGAGTTTCAAAAGAGCCTAGAAACAATTTTTCCTTCAGTTTGAGTTTGAATGGCAGGCAGAATAAGAAAGGAAGGTAGAAGACAAATTGTCCCTAATGCCATTTATTATTTGCCTAGCCTTGAAAATAGGATTATGGGTGAAAAATGCAATTAAATGTTCCCATTGAAGGGCATAGGAAAAGTGGACCTCGGATGGCAAGTAGATGTTGAAGGTGAAAATTTAAAGAACTGTATTAGACATTTGAACAGTACAGACAGAGAAAATTGCTTTGCATGTTCTCTCAGTTAATATTAACTGTAAATTTAGAGTTTAATTTGATTTAGAAGCAAGTGTGTCACCTTGTGTGGAACATGGGATAAAGATGTAGAGGAGTGAGTGATCTTGTAAACTGCCAGTTGCCCCGTACCTGGGTTTGATGCTGTTAAATTGAACAGACTTGAACATCTCAAATTGTAGTTCCAGTTCTAGAAACGTTTGTGAAAGTAAATCTTGTTCTGTTGCTTCTGTATCTGTTCAGAGATCCTGCTATTTCTGCCTCTTACCCAAGCATGTGGGAATACAGGGATTGCCTGCAATGTCAACCCCTTTCTGAGGCAGCTGAGGGAGTGAACAAATGTTCACAATTAATTTCATACTTTCCCACTTGACCAGGACAGTATTCAGTTTATTCCATGCAACCTACCCACACACCTTTATCTTCCTGGAATACGGTTTATGTAGAAATGTCTGCTGTCAACTGCTTTAGGCATCTTTCTCCCTATTTTTTTTTTAAACTCCTTTTCCATTTAGCTGGAGCACTTTCATGTCTTCCTTTGCTGAAGCCTGGCTAATATTCCAGTTGGGGATATAACTGAATTCTTCTGACAGGCATGCAATGAACAGCAGCTATCAACCTAGTGTCACATGCAGTTATCTGAGGCCTAATGCTCCCATTTTGGTGAATCCTAATTCTCTGGAGTGAAAAATAAATTCTCCTTAGCTTCAGAAATTTTTTTACTTGCTATTTCAAATCTGTCTACTCAGCAGTTCTGGCAAATATTAGGAGTTTTTTCTGGCCCAGATACTGTGTGATTCAGTGTGAAAAAAGAGAATATAATATATGGGATCACATCATCTCTGCTTAAAATGCTTACCTGGAAAACAAGAAGAAAACGTGTTCACTTGCATTTGCCATACACAGAATTTTAGGAATGGAATTGCCACATCCTTACAGTGCTTACTTGGAGAACAGACTGCTGCTGTTGAAGACCTCTAACATTCGGATGATTAAGAAGTGAGCTGACCTGTTAGTGATTTTGGAATATGAAATTGTGCTCTAGAAGCTTTCCCATGTGGCTCTGGAGGGCATAGAACACTGCTGTGCACAGGGAATATCTACAGTGTGATGTGATGGCGAGAACCACTTGCACACAAAGCTCCCATGTGTGAGCAACTTGTATTGATTTACACGTTATGTGCGGATCAGACTTTGGTGCCCAGCTGGCTCCGTAGTCAAAGAGGAGGAAGAATTTTGCTTTTACTATTAATTTTGTAAAGCCACCATCAACAGCCTCAGGTAATACCTGAGGGCTTAGATAAAGGGCCTTTCATTTAGCTTGTGTTTGCTGGGAGTATAGCATCACAACAGCAACAACTGGCTTGTTTGGAGTTTTAGTAGCGCTATCTTTGTTAGAAGGCAGTTTCTATTAATATTCACTTTAACACCCCTTGTTTGTATAATACTAGACTAATGCCTGCCTCTCTCTTTTACTACAGAGTCCGTGTGCTTTGCTTCTTCTAAGGAAGGGTTAGAATAAAGAGTGTAAGCAGACAAACTGGATGATGTGAGATTACAGTGAGTGGCATACACCCACAAGTGTACAATGTGCCTCCTGTCTCCAAGAAGGCCACACTCACATTTAGTTCTGTAGGGCCTTTTCAGAGACCTTCATTTGTGAGATTGAGGTGGTTTTTATCTTGGACTTTGAGTGGACATCACGCTACAATTTAGACTTCACAGATAGTGAAGGTTTCAGGGGCTTGATGCTTTTAGTAAGGTTCTTTTGGACTGTTGTCTCCTTCATATTGTCTCCAAAGATTGTATTGCCAATCCTAATTTTCTGTTGAAATTCTGTGGTAGATGTAAAATAGTGGCAAGTTCCAGCACGTAGTGACCTTGAACTGTAGAAGTGAGATAGGAGTCCTGTGTATGCAGCTACCGTTCATTAAAAAGAATATAAATGAAGTCATAGAATAAATATGTGGAAAAGAAAAGAAAGGAAGAGACTACCATGAATTGCAGTTTTCTGCGTTAGCAAAGCCTGTTTTTTTTTCTCCAGTGTGACCTGCATGCAGAATTGAGTACTATAAGTACTATGTTAAAAACGAGAGAAATCCGTATTTCCTGAATAATTCCTTTAACTCGTGATTATAAAAAATATTATCACTGTCAAAAAGACACTATAGGCTTTTCATATAAGGCCATTTCTCCTATACATATGTAATTTTTCATTTACTAACACCTGGCAGTGAGGGACTGCAGTGTGAGTTGAATATATTGCAGCCATCAACACAGCTGCACTTTGCATCCTGCTTTGTCTCTCCAAGTGTGTTCTCCTTTTTCTCTTCCCAGGTTAGAATTTCAGTCTTCTCTAGACTGTAAACTAGGTTTTCACATTAGTCTCTGGTCTCCTGGCAGATCCGTCTGTGACTAAGCACTACAACTTTGTTTTTTTGGTACAATCAACCTGCCATAGTCCAAAAGGAACTAGGAAATTATTTTCTTGTTACTGTTTATGCAACATTGAAGAAGTATGGAAGCCTAGCAGAAGAGCAGTAAGGACAGAGTAAGTACTGTTCTAGTTTAGGCCCAGATCTTTCATCCCACAAAGCTCTGGTCTCAAACTTCTTTGCAGAGCATGTTGTGATAATGCACAAATATGCATTTTCTGTCAGCTTTTCCTTTTCTATTCTATTTCAAAGTAATTTTTAACTGTTCGGAAGAGGAACTTCAGCTTTGGAAGAGGAACTAATTCATCATTGCAGCTTGTCAATGATATTTACATTTTATAGTTCAGCCTGTCCAATGGTATGTTGGGTGCTGTGCATACCCATGACTTGACTTGCCAGGCAATGCTCTTTGTAGGAGTTTGCTGTTAAACTAGTATTCACTAATTCTATTATCATACTGATATAGCACCTGTATGAAAATCAGTGATTAGACATTTAGAAAAGTGTGATAGCTACCAAAAATGCGCATATTTCGTAAATTATATCTCAGACATCGTTTCTGTCCATGTCTTATTGAGGACTGTCATCCCTGCATGCAGTTTTCTGCTCTTCTCTCTCCCAAGGTATTTCCCACCTGGAGATTCTCTATGTGCAGATTTATGGTGGCTGTAAAGTGCACCAGCCACTTGAAGCTGACACTTACCACTGGGTCAGTCAGAGGCAGTGAGTAATCAATAGGTTCCTGATTTACTGAGTGAGGTGTGGGTGATCAATAAGGGATAAACCTGAATGAAATACATGTTGCAGAGTCAATTTATGACCGCTGAGCCTTTGCGTGTTAGAGGCTGGGTACTAGATACAACATCCTTGCTAGTAGTCTCCAGCTGGAGTACGATTTGCCTTTCACTGCAAGAAGGGATTCTGAGATTCTTCCGTTTTTATTTTTCTTTTTTGCTACCCCCTCTTGTCAGGTAAGGATAGATATAGTTGGAGATATAGCTGAGAGCCAGGAGCTCTTATTCAAAATCTAGCTGTAACATTTGTGAACTGGGAAAAATTGCATAAAATCTCTTGGAAGTGATAGTGCATACTTCTTTCTTAGTCCATAGTGATTCTCCACCAAGGATCAGATGGTTAATACTGGTGTAAGTTCATAAAATTAAAAAGGGAACATTATTATTGTTATTGTTTGCGTTATTATTATATATAATATGTAGTCATCTAGTTAGTAATCAAATACTATGCCACTGGTGCAAAATAAAAAACTGAATTTTTTCCTGAGGCTATGTATGCTTAGATGTTTCAGAATACATGGTGCAGCTATGCTAAAATACTATATAGCCACTATTATAGTCATATACAAAAGCAGTTTTTAGCATACACAAAGTCACGTAAAGGTTAGTCACTTCAGTTTACAAAGACGAGATTTGAATATGCAGTCTATAGATGAGCCAGTATTTTTGAAAACATTTCACAGAATCATGGAATCACTTATGTTGAAAGAGACCTCCAAGATCATTGAACCCAACCTTTCACTGATCACCACCACATCAACTAGACCATGGCACTAAGTGCCACGTCCAGTTGTTTCTTGAACGCCTCCAGGGATGGTGACGGCATCACTTCTCTGGGCTGCCTGCTCCAATATTCAACAACCCTTTACTTGAAGAAATTCCTCCTGATAGCCAACCTGAACCTCCCCATGTGCAGCTTCAGGCTGTGCTCTCTTGTCCTGTCACTGGTTGCCTGGGAGAAGACACCACCCCCACCTGTCTACAACCTCCTTTCAGGTAGTTGTAGAAAGTGATAATGTCTCCCCTGAGCCTCCTTTTTCCCAGGCTAAACAACCCAACTCCTTTAGCTGCTTCTCATATGACTTACTCTGGAGACCCATCACCAGCTCCATTGCCCTTTTCTAGACATGCTCCAGCACCTCAGTGTCTTTCTTGTAGTGGAGTGCCCAAAACTGAACATAAGACTAGAGGTGCAGCCTCATCAAGTACAGGGAGTAGAGTAGTCCTGCTGGCTGCACTATTCTTCATCCAAGCCAGGATGCCATCGGCCTTCACAGCCACCCGGGCACACTGCTGGCTCGTGTTCAGCAGCTGTTGACCAGCACCCCCAGGGTCCTTTTCTGCCAGGCAGCTTTCCAGCCACTCTTCCCCAAGGCTGTAGCACTGCATGGGGTTATTGTTGCCAAAGTGAAGGACCGGGCACTTGGCCTTGTTAAACCTCATGCCATTGGCCTCGGCCTGTGGATCCAGCTTGTCCCTCCATTACTCTGCAGAGCCTTCTTAACTTCTAGCAGATCAACACTCCCACGCAACTTAGTATTGTCTGCGAATTTACTGAGGGTACACTCAATCCCCTCAGGAGACTTCTGTGTCTGTTTGTATTAATATGTGTTCCCAGATTTCAAAAATTGGCTGTCAGTGAAATTTAGCACAGTTTAAGAATTTTTGTTTGTTAATATCAGATTTAGAGGATAGATCTTGCAGACTTCTTGTAGGACTTTTGTAGACAGGGCGATAGATATTTCTTCTATTTTGTGGTCGCACATTTGTTACAGGTAAGTAGGTAGACCCAGCAGCATTCAAACAATTTATAGGCTGGATTGGTATAGAAATTTTTTTGTGCCCTCTACACTGTGTAGATACAATGGCACACTTTGGTGTTATATAAAGTCAGCATCTGAAATTATAGATATTCTAAATACGCTCGTTTGTTTTTTTGTTTCTTTTTTTTTTTATTTTGGCATGGAAATAAAAACTCATGACCTTTTTCTTTTGTTATCTGTAAAAGATTTCAGTACTTGATGAAAGTGTGTGTTAAACTTTCAGTATTTTTTTAAAAAATTCAAAATAAGCAGCTTTAAAGACACAGAAGCTTTTCATCATTTAATCATCAAAACTTTTATGATTCCAATCTTTATACCATGTAAGCACCTCACAGTCTTTAGTGGGTTTTATTTGCACTATAGTTCTGCATTTTGCACATCAAATCTGATGCTGAGAGTGACCAAGGAGCTTGCCAAAGCAACTCTCTTTTATTGGACAAAGCAGGGCTTCAACCCAACGTCATTGCTAAGTTATGCACTTGTATTCATTATGGATGGTATTTGGGAAAGTTCTCTGGTCCGCTGCAAAAACTTGTTTCTGGATTAAACTTCTCTGCTTCCTAGAACTAGAACTTGGATGAGTTTATACTTCAAATGAGTTCCAGCAATGAAGGTTTCTTCTTAACTGGCAAATAATTAAACTGAAATGGCCATCAGTAGGCTTCAGATATTAATGGAATAGATTATGCCTTTCAGCCAGTTTAGAAGTGCAACAAGGCTGTATTAACATAAGACAGATTCAGCTGTTTTCACAGCACTTAGGTTAGGAAGTAATGATTTTGAAAATGCATGAGATGATTTTGCATTCCTAACTTTACAAACTCACTGCTGTAGTGGAGACAGTATGCATGGACAATTGGCATTATAAGTACATTCTAAGATCACTCTACAGTGCTAAATAGATTGCAAAATAATTTCTGACTAAGGGAGCAGATACCACACAATTTCTTTGAAGAGTAATCTTGCAGACATTCGTTACGCTTATATAGAAGTAATGGTAGATCACTGCTTGATCACATCTTTATGGATGCAAGGAGTTATTTTAAAGTTAATACTAGATCCTTAAAGTTAAAACTAAATCCTTTAAAGGCTAAGAAATTATTTTTCTGAGTAGTTTATATATGTGAGCTCTTAAAAGACATGGGAGCATAATGGTATATTAACAAAGAATGTGAGCAAAATTTCCCTGAGAGGCTTTTGATTTATGCTGCTTACTAGTTAAGAAGCTGATGAGAAGGTGGGATTTGGAGGTGACTGGTCAGTCTTACAGAAACGTGGTACTAGAACAGAGTTTCATTTATTTTAATTTCTCCATAGGCAAACAAATGTCCACTTGGGACCACCATGTTCAAGGGACATCAAGAGGAAACGAAAGCCAGCTGCAGCCTCCATGTCTAGCCCAACATCAGGTAACCTGCCAGCATTTTTAAAGTCATGTCCCTCTTAAGCTAAGTGCCATAGACAAAAGTAGTGTTACCTTGGTTAGAAACTAGTGAAATCCGTGAGAGAGCATATCATGTGTTTTTGCATAGCATCAAAAGCTGCCTACTAAACAAATTTTTGATGATGTAACTATGTTAAGTTAATATATATTACAGTGCTTCACTGTACAGTGGATGGTAATCTGTTTCTTCATAAGGTGTTATTTCTACTGTCCTAAATTATGCACTCCGTGGTAACAGGGAGTTGATCAGTATGCACAGTGTGTTCCTTCAGTGCTGGGCTGGCATTAGCTGGTGGCTCTGATGCCCTTTGTCAGGGTATTTGTAGACACGTTCACAGGAGCAAAAATGTGGCAATTTTTCTATCACTGCTGGATGAGACCACCTATTCCCTGGGGATTGTCTTACTCTTCTGGATGAAAATAGATACTTTTTTCTTGCTCTGGGCATGTCATCATTAAAATGTTGGTCTATTTTCATGTGGAATATTTCTGGAATGTGATTGATTACTCATCAGAATCTTAAAGTTGTAATCTGCAGAATGTGGAGGGGTTTAGGATGCTACTTTCTGGCCTCTCTTACAACATCAAGCGACACATGTTCTTCCAACTAGTTTATTAAAAAACTATTCTTGTAATCCAGTAACAAGGCAGTGGGTAAACTGATGAGAAAAATGGAGATGTGAAAACAGTGGGGAAGGCCAAAGAAACTGATGATGAATAGGAGGAATGAAGTTTGTGTTTCTTCCTTGGGCTGATGGGTAGACAGTAAAATAATGAAGTAGGGAAGAAAGTTGTGCTTTCTCTCCAGGCCATGGATCTGGATTACAAACTGAAAGGTTCTGTATTAAAAAAGAAGAGAAAAGAACATTAATAATCTGTCGGTCGGCAAAAGTGTTATCTGTTATTGATGCTTTATTTAGGATATTCTTTTCTGGCTTTGACGCATGCCATTTTGGAATATTCCAACTTCTGAAGTGAAAAAGTTAGAAAAATCATGTATCTAACTACAGAATTTTAGCACTAGAATACTAGATTTTCTTGGTATCAATACGAATATCTCACTGACCCCTATTACCTGTCCATTCATTTATTATTCAGAGTGTATTCTGTACTGCATTGCTGGTCACTGTCTATAAGGAGAGCTTCTGTTTCTATACCTACGTATTTCAAAATACTATGTAAATTTTATTTACATGACTTGGTAAATTGTATAGTAAATACTTTTTGAAACTACATGTGGAGTGGAACTTGTCAGTGGAAAATAGCACAAGGGTTTGGAAAGTTTTCTTTTTATGGATGTGAGAGAGAAAATTAAGAATTATGCATTACAAATCAAGGAAGGAGTGTAGTTACTAGAATATGGATAGCATGCTTGTGCTGATCATCAAGAGCCAAGTGCTGCAAGGTCTTTAATGGTCAGAAAGGGTAAAGATCTCTTCCTTAGACCTTGTTTAGAAATAACCCCAGCAAAGTGAACAGCTATGGTCAGGGTTTGCTACAATACTGACTTTTAGAAAGAAACTTTTATGATTGGATGATTGAAACTGTGTCCTAGATTACTTTCTACAGCAGACTCCCAATTACAACTGAAGCACAACCTGGATGTGTAACTTGGAAAGTACTGAAATCTGATATTATTTCGGTCAAAGGGGGTCTTACTATGGAATTACTCATGCCTAAAAAAATTCATTGTATTACCCTGCAATAATGTAGAATTAACTGGAGACTCTTACGTTTATTAGATATTGAAGAGATAGATAAAGATTTTTCTCCCTTGCCATACATCTACTCAGCCCTATACTGGGGTTCTCCTGTGCCTGTGCAATCATGGCAGCCTCATTTTCTCACTACAGAGGCTTTTTATGTTTGTGGTGTTTTACTTCTTCTGCAAAGGTGAAGCACAGGTGAATCAGAACACAGGCCTGTGCCTGTCACTGCAGGCACACAGAGTGCTGGATTTCTTCACCTTTAAATAGCTCCTTAGCCGAGTCCAGCTGCTCTCGTCTCACTTGTTGACCAGGTCCTGCTTCAGTGATCTCCTTTTTTGCAACCCGAGTGCCCGTGGAGGTGAAGGACATAGCCTGAGCTGGCTTCATCAGTCAGCAGAACAAATGGGCTTGCTCTGCCGAACATCGGGCCATCTCAGATTCCACCTCTTTTATAGAGATGAGTGATGAAGAGGAGCTCGTTCCGCTTTGCCGCTGTATTAATACACATCAGGGGCCAGCTCCCGGCACTAAATCACGCTACTGCATACATCTGTTATCAGACTCCTCACCAGTGTGATGAACAAGACTGCAGATAGAGGCTTCCTCGTGTCATTCTTTATAGGATTTTCCTAAAAGAATAAATAGCTCAAATCTCTGCCAACACTATCCCCTGTCATTGTGATGAATTTAGCTTCTTTCTTAAACATGCAGCTACAAATCTTCCCCTGTCTCCTCACCCCCCCTCCATCCACAGAAAGTTTTGAGTTGAATTTGGCTGAAATCAGAAGATGCTAATAAAAGGCAGATGAGATGTGGATTCTATTTCCTTTCTAAGTGAAGGAATGAGACGAGCTAGAGATATTTGGGAGAGCTAGAGTTTATTTGGAAGCCAAGCAAACGCAGTTTATTCCATGTCTTCTCGCATACTTTCATGAATGTGAGTATTTATAGGTTTTGGTGAAGCACCTTTTTCCAGAGACCCTTGTATGAATATCAAAAAACATGCATGACTTTAGCAGAAGTGCCTTAGGTCTCTATTGTATTATTATAGCATTAAACTTCTGGTATTAATCCTGCTCTTTCAGGCTAACAGGCCTAAATTCCGTAACTAAAATAGCTGTTGAGAGCAAAAAAAAGTGGATAGAAAATTCAGAATTAATTTGGACTTCAGGAAGTGACTTATCAAAATTAAGTTGGGCAAACTTATGCAAATGTTCAGAGAGATTGAAAATTAAAGTTAGTGCTTTCCATGCTACACAATTTAACAGTGTAAGCCCTAAAGCATGAGGCTTTTTACCAGATAGGAACAGAAGTCTGGCTGGTGTAGTTTGGCAGTAGAATAAGGAAATCTGGAGGACGTTAAGACTGACTGTACTAGATTAGATCAGAGATTCATCCAGCTCACTGACCAGTGCCTAGGGAGGAAGAAAGACTGTGGTGATAGAGTTCTTTTGACCTTTCAGTGATCTAAGACTTTGAAGGCATAGTGTCCTTGTGCTTATTTACTTTCCATTGCAGTACAGTAGATTTGGAATAATGTCCCCAGTGGCACAATAGAGCTTGTCTGAGAAATACTGCATAAAATGTTATTCTCGTGGAAGTTATTCTCTGATTTGAAAGGGATCTGATGAAGACTGTTAGGTCTGTCTTCAGTTTGTTAGAGTAGGCCACAAGTACAAATGGTTGTGCAATAAATGGTGAACAACTGTTGATCTTTACACTGATGTTTTTAATGTTTATGTGGTTCAATCCTTTAGGTATGTAGCAGTGCACGTGATAACTGGCATCTTACTCGGCTATTACAATGAGTTGGGGGTAAAAATCTGCATAAACAGATTTTTATCTGCCTTGGCATGTATTTATACATAGCTTGTGAAAAAATAATTTCTAAAAGGTGCCAGTTAGCAGCCTGTGAAACTGCTTTTCAGAGAACAGTCTGATGATTAGTAGCAATTTGGTGAATTTTCCCTCTCCTATTTCTTGCTAATCATTCATTCTTTGTCACGGTGGTTTGTCATACCCAGCAACAAGAAGCCTGTTTCGGTCCTTCGATTTTTTTCTTTTTATGAGCAAAGATAGAGAGTCTGAGTGGGGAGGCAGCAGCAGCAAGGGTCACATAGTGTGGTATTGGTTAGTTTAAGGACTTTGACTTAGCTGTTGAGGTTTTTTTTCAGGTTTCCTATGACCTTCAGATGGAGGAAGTTGGGCTAGATGTAAAATGTGCACTGTACTGTTATCAGCTGTGTTGTTGTGGCTGTATGGGAATGACTCACTGTTTTGGATGTACAGAAGCAGCATTGTTGGGGTTCCAGATCTACTGAGTGTGGAACCTCAAGCATTGAACCAACTTTTATTTAAACTTCAAAGCAATCTGTCCTCTAGTTGAGGCTTGTTATCCTTCAGGCCTCTTTATCCTTCATACACTACAGAGAAGCAGATGCGACTTGTAATTAAAACACACAACTGTCATCTGTTATGAGACCACAATGAAGAAGAGTTGTGTTTTGTGTTTGCCCCAAAGACTCCTATGGCAATTACTCTTCTTTACCCTACCCTGTTCTGGTTGTGAGGATTGAGTGTTTCAGGATACTGAGAATGGGAGTAAACTCTCCTATCTCTAGGTTTCTGACAACCCTTCTAGAAATTTGGGTGACTTTTGGGTTGAGCTACGGATCTGCAAATCTCTCTACAGGAGAGATTATAGTCTGTCCCATTTGAAGCAGTGGTTGTATTGAGAAAATGATACTGGATTTTAATGTAGCTTGGCAAGTAGTTTCTTGTCATAATATGCCGATTTACCATATTGAATATATGTGAAGGTTCATGGTACTCCCTTTACTGTGTGAGAAGGAGAGGTATGTTTTCCTCTTTAAATGAGGTTTGCAATCTGAAATTTGACATGCCTTCAGAGACTTTGAAAGTCTCCAATACAGGTTAATTGAGTCTTTGCAAAGAGTTCAAGTTATCTTCAGATGAGTGATTGTGAATTGATTTAGTTTAAGTGTGGGACACCTAAAGCTCTTGATTTTCAACAGGAACTCTGACTAAGTTTTGAATGTGTGAATAGTTAAGGTGAAGGTGTTAATGCTATTAAGAACCTGTATTTCAAAGGAATTTGGATGGAAAACTTGTAGGAACACAATAAATAACACTCTTATAAAAGAAATTATGTATATGAGGAGTTTGCCATGAAGTCACTTCTAACTTTTTTTTTTTATTGCCCTTCCCTACTCTCTTCCTCTCTTCCCCCTTCCCTGCAATTTTATATTCTAGTAACTTTATCTGTCCACATGGATGCAGCAGAATCAGAGCTACCAGCAACACCATCCTTGAGATCCCATAACTCTGAGTGGACTGGGAAAACACCAGCAGCTGAGAAATCTACTATTGCTGCCTCCCATCACTTTTTTAAAATGCCACCAGAGAAGAGCCTTGGACACAGCTAAAAGGAAGCATTGCAACTGTAAAAGCTTGCTCAATTTTGGAAGTGTTTGATTCTGGTGTGTGTCTGCACCAAACATCTTTGGCAGTAGTGATATGTTCAGTATTGGTGCGTGATGCATGCCATCATCCAGACTGATCTGCATGCCCCACATACCTAAGTCATGTTTGTGAATCTCTGTTTAAGAAAAGGTAATCAGTGTTGGGACCGCAGTGGCTTTTAAAATACTCTTGCTATTGCTGTATTTTTTATGCACTCATCTCTTTCCATGATGCCAGCTCATATATAATGGGTCATGTACAGATTCTTTTGGGTTTTCAGATCTTTATTCACCCACTGGATATGTTGCTTGTTTGTGTATTTGGCATTTTTGGGGTGGAAGTCCCACTGCCACTCAGGGAGGCAGAAGTCTCCCCCTGATTTCTTTCAGTCCAGAAGGATTTCTTGGCTGGGGAATGAAGAGGGAATGCAAACAAGTTGAAACACAGAACCTGAATTCAGTATTAGCAGAATGTTTTCAGGCCATGTGATGATGGACTTGAATCATGTTGCTTCTGGTAAATAGCAAATATGATGCTAGTCCACGTAGAAATTGCCATTGGCTCACTGGCAGCATTATTGTCCATTAGACTTTTTCCTTCTCCCTTGTACTGAATGTCTTTAATCTTGCTTGGGTATTGCATGTTCATTCTTAAACCTTCTACTGGATAAGGATTTGGGAGAACTACTTCAGCACAAATATGTAAGCTGGTGTCTTGGAAAGGAACCTGGACCTTTGAATATCATTGAAGTATGGTAGAGAATATACAAAACTTCCATATCTCAGTGTATAAATTAAAAAAAAATGTCCATTAGTGTTTCTAAAGGATGCTTGCTGTTGAAGTTAACATGCCATTGAACAAAAAAAACCACTTCAAGTGTCACCTGAGTTCAGAGTGTTATGGGTACTGATCAAACTCCTGTCTCATGGTTTCTCTCCCTTCGAAAGTATTGTCTGCTATACCTACTGGAGGTGTCTCCACCTGCTGATGATTGCACGTTACGCTGCAGAGTACACTAAAGAGATTCTCTTCATAGAACTTCCACTTGGTCTGTTACCTTCTGCATTGCAGAATACATGGACAGTGATTTCTTCATTCTCATTTCTTGAATTACTCTGGAGCTTATCTTGGGCTGTGTTTTCAAAATACATACTTGTATAGCATGTGTCAAGGAACACGTGGCCTCCCAGCTTCTTAAGGCCTTTAAAGGTAGGATATATTTGTATGAATAGAACTCTCTGCTTTCTTCATTGTGTGGAGCTTTCAGACAGGACTGTTTAAGCTTGTAAAATTCATTTTGATTGTGAAGATGCAGCTAGCACTCTTAAGCAGACAACAAAATATGCATGTTTTTAGAGGGTTTTGCCATGTTCTGCTCTCCCTTATAAATCAAATAGCTGAGGGACAGATTTGATTGTGAGAAGATGAAGCAGTGATTTATATTTAACTCTGTGTTAAAATGTTAAATGGTCATAACATACACAAAACAGAAATTGAATGACTCGCTAAATCATGATTGACAAATATAGTTATACTACAGACACACTGTCTGTGTCTGATCCCCTAATACCTACTTATTCTTGGGGAGACTTCCAAAGTGGATTTATATTTTGCAGCCCAAGCAAACTGTCAGATCTGTCATTGTAAATCCCTCTGAAAACTTTTTTTTTTTATGGGTGGTACATCTTAGAACTAACTAGGATGGGGAAAGTCTTTTTACCTTAATGGAGGAGAACAGAGGATTGTTTGATTTACAGGACAAGCCGTAAGGATTTTGTGGAGGAAGGAGTATTTCTATTTTAAAGTAGACGTTGGTTTGTCTTATTTGTAGTTATTTTGAGCAATGGCACCTAAGGGGTAGCACATGAAGTCTCAGCACTGGAGGACCTTTAATCTAGAATATGTGAAGAGAAGGTAAACCTGAAAAGTGGTAGTTTGACTATCTAGTACTCATGAATACAGTGAGGGGAAAAGGTGGTCACATTCTGACAACCTGCAGATAAATTTTAGAATTGGAAGCTTGTAATCTGAACTGCATGCTGTTCCAATGACAGGGGGTGGTTCCCTAGAAGAGCTTTTGCTAAATTGGGTGATTTTGCTGTCATGAAGGATCCTCCACAACCTATCTTGGTTTGAGGCTTTTCAACAAACTTACTGAGATTACTGATCATTCAGCTAAAATTTTATATTTAGCCTTTGTATTCCTCTTTTTAAAACAAATTCTGATATATCTCGATATACTGATATACTGATATTCTGATATACTCGATTCTGGGTATTGTCCAGAGTAGTTCTTTCTCTTCTGTGGTGTCAGGATGGTTTTAAAACTCGTATAAGAGAGGTATTAGTGAACCAAGAGCCTTCATCTCATTGTGGTGGCAGGGAGGTGGGTTGCCATGCTTCATGTGACATTTCTCTGGGGACAGGGAAAGATAATGTATCAGATTTTCCTATTGAGGTCAGTAGCACTGTTATCTGATTAAGCCCTTACTTAGGTTGTAAGCTCCTAGGAGGTATTCCTTGTCTTTAAGGGCTGAATGTCCCCATGGCAGTACTGAACTGTGGCAGGTCTTGGCTTGGCAGACCATACTTCCTGCTATGGCAGCTTTCTGGAAGTGCCAGGAGACTCAAATTATTGCAGCTGCCCTGCCTTTCCTATTTCTAGGTTATAATCCATTTACAAATCAGTCAAGTTCTCAACCAAATTTGATTGTTGTGAGGCAAGCTAAATGAATCGTGTATCTTGTTGCTCCAGGGTATTTATCAAAATTTATCTTCAGACTTCAGCAACTTGATACAGATTTTAATATCTGCAGCATTCTTAGATGAATAAAATAGGTTCGTTGTTTTGTCTCTTTTTTTTCTCTTAGGCAGAACTCACACAGTACTCACTGTCAAGGATACTGCTTCCAGTGAGGATTACTTTAGTAGAAAGGAGTAATAACATGTCATGATTTGGTAGCTGTGCTTCTGCTAAAGTGGTCCAGTATGTGATTATTACTTCAAAGATACACAGCTCACTCATATGCCACTTCTTGTCCACCATGAATCCCTAGTCTTTTTCCTGTTTTGTCTTCTCTCCGTGTCCTTATGGGAGATTCAGCTTCCCAGACATGAACTGGGAATACCATACTGCTGTGACAAGCAAGTCTAGGAAATGCGTGAAGTATGTTGAAGATAATTTCTCATCACAAGTACTCAGTGAGCCAACTAGGAAAGATGCCCTCCTAGGCATTGTTTATGACTAGAAAAGGGCTTATGAGAGATATGATGGTAGGTGGCTGCCCTGGCTACAGGGGTCACGAAATGGGTAATTTTAAAGTTTTTGATGTAATGAGAAAAATGGTCAGTGGAGTTGCTACCCTGGATTTCAAGGCAGCTAATTTTAGGCTATTCAGTGAGCTAGTTAGTACTGTGCTGTTCCATGAGCCCCGGTCAGTTTTTAAGAATCACCTTTTAAGAGCACAAGAGCAGGCAATCTCTTTGTGTTGAGAGTCAAGCAAGTGGTACAGAAGAGCAGTTTAGCAAAACAGGGAACTCCTTGTGAAACTCAGGAAGCAAAATAAATTCTATGATCCCTGGAAGCAAGATCAGGCTTCACAGGAAAATTACAGAGCTGTGGTTCCTATATGCATGGAGAAGAAATGAAAGACCAAAACTTAATTAGAGTTGAAACTGGGCAGTGTTGTGTCAGACAAGAAAGGCTTTTTGAAGTACATTAATAGCAAGAGAAGGTCTCAGGAAAACATTGGACCCAATATGTGTCGAAGATGGTCACCTGACAAATTGGGGTGAAGAGAAAGTGGAGGCATTCAATGGGTTTTTTTGCCTTCATCTCTAATAATACTGACAGACCTTAGGCTGCCCAGTATTTGGATTTGGAGGACCACGACTGTGGAAATAGTGACTTTCCATTTGTGTACACTGAGATTGTAAGGGACCAGTTGAATGTAAGTCTATGAGGCCAGGTGGGATTCATCGCAGAGTACTGAAGGAGCTACTGAGTGTTGCAGCACAATCCCTATCGATCACCTACCAAAGGTTTTGGGAGTCTGGGAAGGTCCCTGTTGACTGGAAGCTAGCCACTGTTATTTTAGTTTACAAGAAGAGTTAGTCTAACTTGGAAAAATCATGGAAAGATCATACAGAGTGCTACTGAAAGACATTTAAAGTCCTTTAAATCAATAGAATCATAGAATATCCCGAGTTGGAAGAGACCCACAGGGATCATTGAGTCCAGCAAAGGACTGGTATATGATGTGGTAGTCGGTCTTGGGCATAGCGACCATGAAATATTAGCATTTTCAATACTGGGTAAAGTGAGGAGATGCACCAGCAGAACTTCCACCTTGGACTTCTGATGGGCAGACTTTGGCTTGTTTAGGAGAGTGATTGGCAGAATCCCATGGGAATCAGTCCTGAAGGGCAAAGGAGTCCAGAAAGGTTGGAAGTGCTTTAAAAATGAATTGTTCAATATTCAGGAGCAGGCTGTCCCCATATGTAGAAAGACATTGGGGAAAAGCATTGAGGAAAAAGACCGGCCTGGCTAAATGGAGACCTTGGGCACTGGGTGATATGCTTTACAGTGGTAGTGCAGGGTTGACAATTGGGCTTGATGGTCTTGAAGGTCTTGTCCAACCTTGATGGTTCTGATTCTGTGAACTCCTGGCCTTGCACAGAACAGCCCCAGGAATCACACCATGTACCTGAGAGCATTGTCCAAACACTTCTTGAACTCTCAGGCTTGGTGCTCTGACCATTTCCCTTGGGAGCTTGTTCCAATGTCCAAAAATCCTCTGAGGGAAGAACCTTTTCCTAAACTTCTCCTGACACAACTTCAGGCCATTTCCTCAGGTCCTGTCACTGGTCACCAGAGAGAAGAAATCAGTGCCTGCCCCTCCTCTTCCCCTCATGAGGAAGTTGTAGACTATGATGTGGTCTCCCTTCAGTCTCCTCCAGGCTGAACAGACCAAGTGACCTCAGCCACTGCTCATACGACTTCCCCTCACAGCCCTTCATCATCTCTGTAGCTCTCCTTTGAATGAATGTTCTCTAAGAGCTTTATGTCCTTCTTATGTTGCGGTGCCCAGAACTGCACATGGGACTTGAAGTGAGGCTGCGCCAGTGCAGAGCAGAGCAGGACAATCACCTTCTTCGACCAGCTCACCGTAATTTTAAAACAGAGTGAATAATAAACAGCAAGTTGGTGAAGGAGCTGGAAGGCATGTCCTGTGAGAAGTGGTGAAGGAATCTGGATTTGTCTGATTTGGAGAAAAGGAGACTGAGGAGTGACCTCACTGCTCTCTACAGCTTCCTGAGGAGGGGAAGCAGAGAAAGTGACATGCTGAACTCTTCTCCCTGATATCTAGTGACAGGACATGTGAGAATGGTTCAGAGCTGCATGAAGGGAAATACAGACTTGACATTAGGAAACACTTCTATACAGAGAGGGTAGTCAAACACTGGAGCAGTCTTGCCCCAAGCCTGTCAGTCTTTAAGAGGTATTTTGGTCAGTCCTGAAGTGCTCAGTCATTTGCACTGGATATTAATTTTAGGTGCTTTCCAACTGAACTTTTCTATTTTATTCACGAACTTCATGATGTTTCTATCTTTTCATTCCTCCAGTCTGTCAGTGCCTCTCTGTGTGGTACCCCCACCCTCCACCATATCAGTGGCTCCCTTCTCCAACAAGCCATTATTTCTAATCTTGTTGAGAGTGTATTCTGTCTTCTTCCACCAGGTCACTAATGATCACTGAACAGTATTGATCTCACTATTGTCTTCTGAGGCATGCTTTTCATAACTAGCCACCATGTAGATTTCAAACCATTGATCATTTTTCTTTTAACTTGGCAGTTCAGCCAGTTTCTCACTGACCCTTATTACTGGATGCCATCCCGTCCATAGCTCCCCCATTTGGCTATAAGGATGGTACGAGAGACTGCATCAAGGCTTACTGAAGTCAATGTAAACAGCATTCACTGCCCTCTATGCATCCTCAGAGCCTGTCATTTCATCATAGAAGGCAGTCAGGTTCCTAGGCTTGATTTTCCCTCTTTTAATCTGGCTGCCTGTTCCTAGTCACCTCTTTGTCCTCTGGGCGCCCGGAAACAGCTTCCAGAACTTGCTCCATGAAGCTACAAGGAGATGAGGTAGGTCTGATTAGCCTGTCATTCCACAGATACTCCTTCCTGTCTTTTTAGAAAGGTGATGTACACGTACCCCTTCTTGTCAGTGCGGACCTCATGCTATTGCCACAATTTTTCATAGATGACAGAGACCAATCTTCAAATGACATACTTTTATGTACAGGGAGAAGATGGACATTCAGTGAAAGAGAAATAAAGACCTGAGAGGAGCACATTTGCTAGTCGTTCTTTGCACATTTCCAGTAGTTCCAGTGAGCTCTAGTCAGGCTTAATGCTCAGTGTACTGGAGAAGTTCAAATTAAAAGAATGTAGTTTCTGTCCTGATGGATTTATGATTTTAAGGTACAGTGAAGAGTGAAGAAGGCAACAAAACAGTAGCTGGAGAGAAACTTGTTAGAGGCTGGGACTAATGCTACTGAATGATAGATTAGCTTCCTGATTGTGGTATGCAGAGGTGTGTCTTACCAGCATCATTCCTGAATAATGACATTGAGTCGGTCAGTGCTGTCCTTCAAACTGTAGAAACTCCTGTTGTTATTTTGTGGATGTTGCAGAGACCTGCTTAGAGGGCAGAGGATGAGAATGAAAATTGGAGGAAGGGCAACAAGAAGATTGAGTGCCTCTTTTATTGTAACCCTTTCTGTATTGAAGAAGGAAGATGCTACAAAAAATAGTATGTGTGTCTGGATATTGAAAAGGAATTATGTCAGGTGGATAAGAGTTTTGCTTTATTGTCTTGAGGAACAGTTTGTAACCAGAAAACTTTCCAGTGAAGCAAAAGTGAAGGATGCTACCAGTCACTTGTTCAAAAAATGTATTTTAATTGTCTATTCAGAGGACAAACTCTATTCTCTCTGTGATACTTCATTACTGTGTCTTCTGTATTCCATTCCAGTTTGTGTTTTATAATTGAATCATCCTCCATTTATACCATCAAATATGGGAAAAATACTTTATAGCAGTGCCTCTTGAGGCATAAAGCATAAGGGGACACTTGCTATGCAGAAGGTAAGACAAGATTGTCTTAGACTGTTAACTTCTACCCAGTACAGGGATTGAACTCAGGACAGAGAACATAATGTCTTAATTATACCAAAGCTCTCATTCTTAAGAAAGTGAACAGTGCCATAAGCAAGTGCAGGGAGACTAAACCGGCACCAGTGCCTGAAGACCAGCACATGGCTGGCCCACAGTCATCTGTTATACAATACAGACTTATGTTGTGGAGACAGAGGGAACCTTCAACATCCTTCTCAACTTCATTGTGGGTAGAATGCCTTCCCAACTGCAAACATGGGTGATTCCAAAGAGTTAACAAACATATGCTAACTGGAATACTAGGAAAAGAGAATTCTTGTACGAACTCAAAGAATTGGTAAAATTGGAAAATGGACTGGTACAGCCTGTTACATCAGAGAAAGGTGCAAAAAATATATACTTGCAGACAATCAAGAAAAGTATTGCTGAGCCCTGTGTGTTATGACCTCGAGTATTCATTGTCTTAAAGCAGAAATGCCATTATTATGAGGATGATCAGGATTTTGCAAAGCTGTCCTCTTGTCCTTGTAACCTCTGAAGGAAATGGGGTGAACAGCATGAAGAAGTTTGCACTGGGTCAAACCAAAGGTCTGTCTGTCTTGGTAGTCTGTCTCTCACAGTGACAGGTTTGGATAACTAGGGGGTACTGTAAGGCTGAAGCAGTTGTATAGTGATGCTTTTTCTTTTTTTATGTTCTCTTAGTCTAGTGTTCTGTCTCAAAAAGATGTGCAAACTTTCTTTGAGGCTGGAGAAAACTTTTGCGAACCTTTTGGCTATAGTATTTATCCTGCAACTGGATTTAATTATATTTTTACAAGGACATGTCCTGACTTTCAAGTAAGGATTAGCTCATCTTTGTTTGTAATCAGTTTTTTTATTAATTACCCTCTTTGTAAGTAAATTGCATCTTCTCTTGGAATAGTTTTTTCCTAACATCGACATCCTGACATTGTTTCTTACTATGCTTTTTTTTTGAGCAAGGTTGAAAAGTCTTGTTCTTTCTTTACGATTAGGCTTTTTCATATGTGTAACTACCTATACTCAGCCAAAAAGTCCTATGTAATCCACTAACCCATATATGTTATTTTTCATAAGCTTCACACTGAAAACTT
>WEIV01029036.1:34662-76525 GCA_013390005.1 Calyptomena viridis
ACAGATGCTTAGTAATAGTTTTTTAATGAAACATAGTATAGAGTTTCAAAATGGTAGATCACATGAATGTAACTCATTTTTAGGGGTTGATCCAGAGGGAGGTATCTGAAGATGAAAATATGAGCAGATCTTAGTCAGAAGTTGCACATAGATTTTGCAAAACACCTTTGAAAACTGTACTTAGAGATTGGAGAATTGTACCTAAAGACTGGAGAAATCATCCTCTGAGAAGTGTCGTAGCTCACAGACTGCCTGCAGGTGCAGTGAAGACAAACGAATAGAACTGATAAACTAATGCCAGCACTGACACTGATGTTTTCCTAATAATTTTGACACAGCATCCTGTGAGGTTCACCAGTGTTGCCTTAGGACTTCATCCTGCTTCACCACATAATTTGCAAGTGCTTAGACTCGTCTAGCCCCCCTCCATGGGGAATCATGGAGTCCCATTTTGAGAAACCAAACACTCTCTATTGCTGAGTGTTGTATGTTGTATGGTGAGTGAAAGAAGCCCTGTGTTTTCTTTCTTGGCTGTCTAGTGAACAGCAAGGGGAGCTTTTGGGAGCCTTTTATCTCTTGCTGATCTTTCCAGATACTATGAAGACAGCAAGGAATGGGAATGATGAGTGCAAGGTTTGATTCCTAGGTGGGGAAAGGGACCGTGAGTTCTGGCCATTGTCCTGCACTTAAGCGGTGCAGGGGCTACCACAGGGNTGATTTTTTTCTTTTCCCCCTTATTTAGATTGACTTAAAGCTTTATTTACTGCACAGCATCCAGACTCCACTCTGAAAGGGAAAAAAGTAATTTCCTTGTTACTGTCTTCAGAGTACCTCCTGCTATGACAACTTAGAATGTTAATGAATGCTGAGTGTTTGGATGTTATTGCCACCCTTATTGTGCAAATGAAGAGTTTAAGTCAGAAAAAGTAAAAACTGACTGAAGTAAAAACCAGGAATTATCTCTGGATTTGAGGAGGGGCCTAAGATGAGATAACCAGGCACTGGCCAAGTTCAAATCCCATTTCCTATAAAGTTTCCATAGCAGCTATGAGTGCTCAGAGCTTCCGCAAATCCAGTCACAATTACTGACGAGGTGAGGAGCTCTGTACTCATTGCTGAAGTCTCTTTGGCTTCTCAGCTGGAAGAGAGATGGCAGCAAGCAGACGTCTCTCCAGAGCTGCTGGTCGGTTCCTTTCATGGTAAGAACTTTGCCTTGATGGTTTCCAACTCTCTCTTTGCTGTCTTTGGGTCTGATTTATTTGCTGCTAATCGCCTTCAGTTCTTGGCCCTCACCTCTCTAGAAGTGTGCATTCTGTGCTCTATAGGAAGCTAGATTCTCAAAGGAAATAATACTGAATATTTTTATCTGTAACCAGATATATGTGTGCCTGTGTATATGTATTATTTATTTTTGAGCCAGGATTTTTTGGTATGTATTCACTTTGTATTGGGGTCTCCTTATAGAAGTATTTTGGTTTCCCCAAATATGCTTTGTCTCTGGAAATACTGTGATTCCCGGGTAGACTTCAAAGGTATTGAAAGATCAGCCCAAATGCATAGTATCACAGAAAATCTGCCGTGAAATAACTTGTCTACTACAACTTAAGAAGGAGCAATAGGTCTGTGAAGACTTCCTATTGAGCAGTCACACTTTATATACTTCTACCTGAACATCATAGGATGACATGAATATTAACTCGTGTCTTGCGGTACTATTTCAACTGTTGTCCTCTTGATTCTTTTCTCTAAACTCCAAAGTAATGATGGTCCAGTGAAGAAAACCTGGCTGTTGTTTAACTGCCTGTTAATGTCAAATTCAGCAAAGTTTTAAAACATCAAAAGTCTTAGTATATATTTTGGGAAGAATGCCCTCAGGATAGAGGCCCTCTTTGGAACCGGAATCAATCATGTGACTGAGCTGTATTGGAAAGAAGGAGAGAGATACAAAGTAAAAATGATACTACTCTTGTCTTTCATATCGTATGTTGTGTTCTGTTCTCTGCATGGACTGCCAGGTCTAAATCTTCTAGAGAAACTAGTGCATCTTTTTTATTAAAAGAGCAAGCATAAACAACCTCTCAAAGTTTTTTATGGTGTTCGTTTGTTAGATGTGGGTTGGCAAGGCTCCTTTTGCAGATGAATACCTATTTTCTGATGTAAACAGACACCATTAACCTGAAAGATGAAAATCAGAATGTTTGGATTTCCATTAATACCATCATGGGATTGAACAGGTAGCTGCAATTGTAGTTTTCTTATCCTTGCAATACAGGACTGTGGACCACATTATTCCTTGCTCACACATTGCATCTCACACCTGTGCAAAATGGGCATTTTCTGTGCAAAGTGCATTGTTTGCTCAACAGAAGCATAAAAGACACATGGTATGTTACTGTACACCTTTTCTTCTCTCTGCTAATTACTGTGGATAAAGTGATGATTGTGCAGTACCCTGTGACTCAGAAACCACTTTGCTGAAAACCACAAATTTATTTTGGGTAAGCTACATCCCACCTGTATGCATACTTAAATGTAACTGTGTATTTCCTGGGAAGAACCCAAATGCTTGTGACAAATAACTGGCAACTGGAAGCATCAGAACTGGTGTATTCAGAATGTCATTCTGCAAGTACCTCGAGTGTTTAGGATATGGATGACTACAACTTCTACTGCTTGTCACTGAACTACTGCTGGTAATTGAAAATTGGAATACAGTGTTCCCAGGAGAGTTTGTCATAGAGCTCAAGAGGTTAATATGTAGTTATGTGATGATACTATAATTTTATATGCATCCGCAGATACTGCTAATAGACATTAAAGTGGGCATTTACATCCTTATTATGGGTCAGTACTTGATGTCATAATAAAAAAGTCACATCAGAAAAGTACAGGATAAAAATCTGATTATGCACCTTTTGGAGTATAAATGGCTTTAAAATTCAAATTGTCACCTGGTGGGAGGATCAGGAAAGAGTCAGAACAAGGGCAAAGGGGCAAAGCTGTGAGACACAAGGGGCAAGATAAAGGAAGAAAAAGAGACAGGCTGGACTAGGCTTTTGCTTGGGTACTTTATATCCATGTGAATACTATACCCCATTACTTAGGCCTTTCATGCCATCTCATTAAACATAAGCTTGAGTGAAAGGTGGACTTTGTGGTGGGGAGTGAAGGTCAGTAAACTCCAGATCTTCTGTCTTTCCACAAGGTTCAGACCTGTTCGGTGTTGTGAGGGCTAAAATGTCATGTGGGTTAATGCAGGGTGTTCATTTGGGGAGAAACAGCAAAGCTAATCTAGTTTTCAAGGCAAGAGAACAGCTGAAACTCTCTCATGAGGCTGTCCTAAGTAAATACACAGGTAACTATGCAACTACTGGCCCCAGAGCCTGAGGAGGGGTGGGTACTGGGGAGACTGATACTCTGAATTCTGAAAGGTTGTGTAGCTTCAAATGAGTGGAGAAGTACAGTGAGGACTAGAGCAGCCCGTATGATGGGTGGCATGTGCAGCTGGGTAGGTCAGGACAGTGAGTTTAGTTGCAATGCACTCAAAGGGTTTCCAACATCACCTTGAGTGTTTCTGGGAGCTGAAACACTATAGCGTGTTGGAATTTGAAAGGGTGTTGATTTTCTGTTTCTGCACTACTTTTTCATCCAAATGCATCCTAAAATACTCTAAAAAGTCTTTACAGTTGGCTGAAATTTTAGGGGTGTTTTCTTTGCTGGAGATATAGGGTGTAAGACCATGAGGTGAGGTAAATGGTTCATGTCTGCTAAAAAAAAAGAAGGAGAAGCCTTGTCCTTGCATCTCCATTGTCTCTTCATGCCTGCCTGTGAGCTCTTGCTGCTTACTTTTCACTCCTTGGACTCCTCTGTGTCATGTCAACCACCTTCACTGCAAAAAATTACTTGATTTCTGCTGGTTTAATCCATTGACTTGGCTTGATTGATGTGTGTGAGGAGTGCTAGAGGCAGCCCAAGGCATGATGGTAGGACTGGGGCTGGGGAGTTGGGTGTACTGGGAGAAAGTCCTGGGATCAATAGTTTGAATGAGGGAGACCCACCCAATTGGCAGCACCAACATTTTAACTTTGGCTCAATTGCTTACAGATCTGTGCCCACCACCCTGTAGCCTCCAAGGATTCAGCAGCTCATGGGAACTCCACACAGTCCAAGGCTGCAAGAGGTGCTTTAAGGGACTTGAAAAGTCACATGGAACCGCCTCACCAAGAACTGTGTGCTCCTCTTCTCCCAGATGCTCTTTAGGGACTTTGACACCTTTAGCTGAGGTGAGAAGGGACTTTTCCTGTGACAGGAAAATATGCTTCTGAAAAAGGGATTATGGTGGGAGGGACTTACCTGCTGTAGAGAACCCAAAGTGTCTTTCACATGGATGTCTTCTCTAAGGATCTGATTTGTTTGTCTGTGAGGCAAAATGATGATGGGGCAAATTGATGGAAAGTACTTAGTATCTCTATATCGTGTTTCATGGGATGAGAACCAGCCTTTCTGGTGAATAAGAATGTTATTAAAAAGCCCATCTGTCTTTTGCAACAGCTTTCAATAAAAGTACAGAAATCTTGAGGCCCACAAACAGACTGCTTCGCACGTTTCTGGGATCAGATATAAGGCAATTTTCTCAGGAAAACAAGAGGCATGAAAGAAGTTAAAACTTTGCAAGGATTGTAGGGCAAATCTGTAGTAGGCCTGAAAGGCTTTTGAAATTGTGTCACTAAAGGCCTTGTATTTCTGTGTCCCTACACTAATGAGGTGCAAATAAAACTAAAAGAGACTGTCTTCGGATCAGTCAGACACTGAGCAGGCTGGTGTCAAGCAGTCGGATACTGAGCCATTCAGCGATTAATGGATCCTAGTTTGTGAATGGCCACATCCCCTGGCTTTTGGATGGCTTTTGGCTGCTGAGAGAAGAGGGATGGAGAAGTCCATCCCCCTGTTCACAATTAGTGTTTGTTATTAAATGCTGACAGTGTGTTCTCTCTTCTTATGTATCTGGTCTTTGTTTATGCATTGGATGTTGGCACAGGCTTCTGTGCTGTAATGTCTTGAATTAGCTGCTGTTGAAAGGAGTCCAAGGAGCAGTGTGCTCTGAGGAGGACAGGAGGGTGGGAGAGTGGCTTGGCACCAGAAGAGCAGGAGCAATTGTGAGGGAAGGATGGAAATGGGTTTAGTTAAGTGGGAGGCTGGCAAAGAGCAAGCAGAAATGAGTTCATGCACATCTCTCCTCTCAAATATGATACCAAACACTTTGGTTGGAATAAGGAGCTAGATAGGAGGTGTAAACGATGGCAGAAAGGTTAGATAGACTTGGAAATGATCTGGTAGAAGGTGATTTTAGCAGACATGATATCTTCAGGTGGATAGATTGTGCTAGAGTTAGAAAGCATGAGACCTGCAGGAGGAGACTACAGTTGCTGGAGATCACTTTAGGGGTAGAAATACAGAGAGAAGTGATAACTCGAGCTGTCTGTGGAGGATGAGGAAGAGATTGAAAGAAGAGAGAAGAATGGAAAAAAAAAGGTAATCAGCTAATTCGAAAGGCATCAGTAGGTGTGTAGGACCTCCTCCTGTAGGGGAGAGGAGACTTATTCCAATCTGTGGGGTTTATACAGCACCTAGAAGGTCTAAGATACAACATCTTGGCTAAATACAAAGGCAGGTGCAATGGCTACAGCTCCCTGGCCCTCTTTGCAATGCTGCAGCCATGTGTGTTACAAAAAGCAGTCTGAGTTGGTCATTTTGCAGTTCAGGTCTCACACCTGTTTGTGTGGTAAGAGAAAACGTGCCAGGATCTACAAGGAATAGATATCATTTTTTATGAGAGGGCAGCACTTTGAGCTCTGTCTGCTGCAGCCCATCTGCTCAGAATGGCTACAACAGGTTATTTTAAGATGAGAAGTAAACCCAAAGGGAGGTAATTTTTCTTTCTCTAAGAGCTAGATACCACCTGTGCCACTCCTCTCCTGCTCCTGTTCTTTCTTCAATAAGGAGATGAAATGTTAAATAGGAATAAACAATTCGGCTTCTTGGAGTGCTAGTGGAGTAAAACGCTTGTTGTGTTTCTTCATGCAGTGGGAATAGACAAGGAAGGGTGCTATGAGGCCAGATTTGCCTCTACTGGATGCACACACTTACTGTGTCAGCCTGCAGCCTGACTGGTCCCAGACTGGTTTTGTTCATCTGAGTCACATTCCTAAAATACAGGTAGTAGCTTTGGCAGTTGCACAGACTAGAGCCTTAATGTTCACTGCTTACCCAGAATGGAGTGGGACGAACAGCATTATCAGTTACTGTTTATTCATCACCAGGGACTGCTGTGTAATTGACGCTCTGTGTGTTGCCATTTTTTCCTGTGAATATTTTGCTCTAGTCGCTGCAAACTTTGCTCTAGAGTATCTTTGGCAGCACAGCTGACTACTGCTAGTTACTTCACATATTTTGGCTGCATAGCTCTGTTAATCTAGAGCTGATTTGTTGGAGCAAAGCGGGTCCACGTCATGAGAAAGATACCTTGCTCCAGTCACTGCTCATCTAGCCCAGCCGAAGTAAGCATTCTTATCTTTTCCCATCTCTTACTTAGTCTTTCTGGTCTTCACATCCCTCTGATACTGCTCTGCCACTATTTCTCCCCGATAGCCCACAATCAGGTGTGGCTCTTTAAAAGCAATCTCTGTCAATATTTGTCATTAATCTGTTTTCATTTTTATTTATAAAAGAAAGAGAGAGAGTGAGAATGGAACAGCAGAAGTAGTAGGGCAATTGCAGATGAATAATGAAAGGATTCATCACAGCCATACCAGGATATATATATTTTTTGCAGCCAAGCGAGACGGATTCCCATCACAGCTCGGGGACTCGTTCCACACAACCACTCATCTTTCATGCTGGGGGGAAGGGAAAGGTGGAGACAGTATCATTATGGATGTAACAGGGCTCTGAAGTGACTGGTCAAGGTTGCTGCTTCAGTTGCAAGGAATCTGCTTGCAGGAATTTTCTCTCCATCAGGTGTTATTGCCCAGTAAAGTGGCCTTCTACAGCAGTCTGCCACTTGTGAAAGGCAGGCTTAGTGTTTGCTAACAGGGATGCTTGCTAAGCATTCGAATCACCAAGGAAGGACAGAATGTCCAAGTGAGGATTTCACAGGAGTGACAAACTTGTCTCAGACGGAAGGAGGGACACACCGGACAGTGCAGTGTCCACCTTTTTGTCTCTTGAGCCCACCCTAAAGTTCGCTGTCATATCAACGAACAACTTTCAGCTTGTCCTGCACCACCTGGCTTTACAAATCCATCTGTCCTGTTGAGCACAGATGTTCTTCTTGTTCACTTTTAGTAGTTTAGGTAGATGAAAATTTTTCAGATGGGAGTGTTGAATGATTCTGGAGTCCAGAGGGGCTCTGTGAAGCCAGAAGAGAAAGAACTGCCATTTAAAAAGGATGGGGAAAACCAAAACCCAATCAAAACCAAAACAAAATATGTCTGATTGATTGGGGTGTGCACTCAAATCCAAAAAATCCAAAAAGGTGGCAGGTCTTGGAGAGCAGTGCCAGTGCTTCAGTGCTGTTTGAGCTCTGCATGTCTGGGTGCACACAGATGTAGTGGTTACGTTCCTCCACAGAGTCTGACTCTCCAGCCCTCTTGTGCTTGTAGGGAGGCAATCCAGGCAACACAGTTACCATCCAGGGCAGAGGTGAGCTGTGCTGAGTAATTCTCAGATGAAGAAATGCAGTTACTCTGTCTGGTCCTGGGGCTTGAAGGGTCTGGGTTTAAGGAGAGAGCATAGCATTTGACTGTATTTTTCCATCTAGGAAAGCATAAAGCAGGTTGATTTAAAGGGCAAGATGGTCTCATTTTCAGGTGCTTGCTGGTTATCAGTTACATTTCCAGTTGTGAGACTGCATCAGCCCATGAAAAGCACAAAACACCTTGTCCCAAAGGACTGTATATTTGTTAGGCCTCTTGGCATCCTGGAGTGCTTCATGTACCTCTGGCAAGGTATTAACATCAGGGCATTCCTGTATTAAATACTTCTTCCTCTCAATTAAAGCATAAGTGCCACTGGAGGCAATCACAGCTAAATGGGAGAGTGTAGTACAATGCTGCAGCTGAAGCAATCCTTGAAAGAGTAAGACAAGCAAATACATTTCTTCGTCGGGCCCTTCGGACTGTTACCTTGGCAGGGAGAAACAGAACTGTGATCTTTTCTATTCTAGATCCTACTAGTTCTCAGTTTTTCCTGTATAAAATCACAGCCTTGACAGCAGTAGAGGAATCAGGGAAAAGCAACATGTTTCTCGAGCAGTCCCTCCATTTCCCTTTTGTACCCAGAGAATGCAATGCAGTGCTTAGAAGCTTAGATTCAGTCTGGATTTTTTTACCGTTTCCCCTCCAACGTATATCTCCCTTTGGGAAACCATTTGGTCCATTTTCCCATATCCTGCCACAGGATTATGTCATGTCATTATGACCTGGATGTTATTCAATTTGGCTACACGATCTGGCTCCATTTACACATCCTACTAGGTCTTCATTCCCATCCCTAGATAAGGACTCTTGGTTGCTAAGCATGGAGACAGGTTTTCCATTGACTGTGGGAATTCTCAGGCTGTACAACAGAAGGAAACTTCTATATGGGGTGCTTCCTTATTTAAAAAAAAAAAAAAAGAGTGCTTCAGCCATGACAGATCTCATTGTTGTGCAGCTGCAGTAGTTGATTCTTACACAGCCTGCAGTTAATGGCTTTTTACTTTTCTCCTGAAGGATCTTTCTTTTGTATCCCCATAAGATCAAGTCCCTGAAGGTGGCTAAGATGCTGTTAGTGCTCATGGTCACCTCCTGACCTTGGTTTGATGTAGTCAAGTGTTTGGACATTGAGGGGAAACAAAACCCATCAGCTTACTTGTGCGTGTAGTGTATTCTTACAAAACTGAGTTGAGTGGGCAGGTGAGAATCTTCAGTAGTTCTGAAAATGCTGTGTGCCTTCTGTTTTTCTTGGTGGCATTATGGATTATTAATGGAAAGCTTGCTATGTCACAGCCTGAGAAACTGCCTTGCTTCTAACTGATTCTTTCCAGGTATATATTAATTTAATGTGTAATAAATATGTAGTAACATGTTAGTGGAGAAGAAAGTTCTCTTCTGACTCCAACCAGTGGATGGTTTATGAGATCTCATCCCTTCAGTCACCTTTGTCTCAGTTATACTCTGACTGAATTATTTTGTTTCAAGTTTTTAGTGGCTCTATGCAGTGACTAACTTTGGGTGTTCATTATTTGGTCTCCATGTCTGTTCTGTCTAGACCCCTTCATTTCCTCCAAACACTCCCAACCAAACTAGTAGCTTGTGACTGCATTCTGTTGAAGGCCACAGTTTCTAGGCCTTGCTGTGTACTTACTTGTACAGGCACTAGAACCACGGGACAAGATGATGACCAATTTTCTATTATAGGGTATCACTGAGATATTTAGCATTTAAATAACAAAGGCAGATTTTCTTTAGCCTCAAACAGTCTGTAAAATATTGCAAGTAAGAAAATAATTTCTCTTGCTGAAGGCTCGTGATATAGCAGCGTAAAGTTTTTACTAGAGCGCTCTCCTCCTAGACATGTAGGCTCTTCTCAGTTGGAAACATTTAACACCCAATTAGTTCCTGATGTATGCTTTAATATATTGGTGATCTCAATGTTCCCTGAGAGGCTTCGAATTATGAAGATATAACCAGGTGCAGGTTTGAATAACCTGCTTTGAAAAGCTTCACTCCCTCTGATCCATACTTAGGTTATTTTAGAGTTGCCATAGTGTGAGTGTACTGAAAAATCTGCACTGTGTCAAGTGAGTGGTGAATGAAGAGCTGTAAACTCCTCCACAAAGGAGAAAAGTGACTGGGTGGCCTCCTGGAAAAATAGTATTTCTGTCTGGGAGATGTAAGAAGTGTTCTTTCAGCAGAGATTCTGAAGACCAAGGTGCCCTGAGCAACTGCTATAGTCTGTGGGATTATTGTAAACTCAGTCTTTCCTTACTATAGTCCCTAGAAGGTTCTGGTCAATACCAGTCCTTCTGACCCTCAAGCCTTACAGACTTTGAATAGGAGCATTTGCTGTCCAGAGAACATACTGACCAAAAAGAGAAAGATATGGGTGTAGACCACAAGTGGTAAAGGTGAGGAGGGGCAGGGTGATACATGATCTGTGATGACATCAGTGTGAAATAAAATGGCAAAGAAAGAGATACTACTGAACAGTTGATTGCTGAATTAATTGTCTGTAGCTTTCAGGACCTGAGCCAGGGCATCTTAGGATACTAGCTAAAGCAGACTGAAAGTCATCAGGGAAGATACACACATGAAAGCATGTGAGGCAGAAAGAAGAATAACCGAGATAAGAGGCAGATGTATTTTGAATAGAGATCTAGCGGGGGAACAGAGCCCACGCTTTGGAGATGTTATCAGAGAACTGTTACTTGGATTGAAGGCTGAGCAATTTTTTGTTCCTTATTTTTATCCTTCTGTGTGCCTTCTTTGTATTTTTGTAATTTTAAAGGCCAGACTACCCTGCTCACTGTGTGCGTGCATTTAGTTCTGTGTATGGCCTGCCAAAGCAGTGGGAGCCAGCCAGAGGCTGCAAGAAGCACATATAAACAAGGTGTCCCAATGTGTTACCTCTCAGTCCCTGTATTTCTATGTTTGCCTCAGGAGACTAGTGAGGAGAAGCTGAGCTGCTTAGTTTGACCTTGCTTTTTAGGTTTTTCCCCTGTTTTTGTTGTTGTTGGTGATTTTGTTTGGTTTATTTGTTTGTTTGTTTTTCTGTTTGCATGTGCCTCTAATTGATCTCAGAAAGAAGGGACAGTTAAAGAAGATGTTAAGGTGAAATGAAGCCATAACTGTGACTGGAGACTTTTATTAAGTGTGTCAAAGTTCCCTGGGCTGTGTATAAATTGTTTATTGATTTTGGTATGGCTGGGTGCTCTGGAGTAATCACCCGCAGAACCACTAGAGAGGGAGTGGAGTGGAGAGCACTTTGCCAGGTCTCTGCTGCTTCCTGCCCCTGGCTGCTCTTCCTCCTGCCTGTGCTGATGGTCTCCTCTTTACCCTGTAAATGAGTGGCCACAGCTGGTTAAGTCTTGTGGCCAGCTCCTGTAGCCCAACACGAGCCTCTGGCCTCCTGCTTCAGAAGTGGCTGGTGAAAGAATATGGTAAGGGGGGAGATGGCTTTGGAGCATATATCATACAAGCAAGCATGGTATTGCTGAGACTGAAATTGCTCTTTGGCTCTTCCACCTGTTGGTTGTTACCTGTCTGTGACAGTAAGCAAGGTTAGTCATCTCTGAGCCTACTTAACTGTAGGGCAGGTCCATTTTGTGACAGGACAGAGACGAACACGTTCATGTTTCTCAATAATGTCTGTGAAGTTTTGCTCCAGTATCCCCTGCTTGTTCTCACATGCCTTTCTCCTCTGTGCTGAAACTGCAGGGTGCTGTGTGCAGTGAGCCAGCCTGCCTCCCCTGTGCCTATCTGTTAGCCCAGGAAAACTTCAGCCCCTCATGTTTTTTCCTTTGTTTTTTATTACAACATTAGTGTGGTTTTACTGCTGTATTTTAGTAAGTCAATCTATATAGAGATTTTTCTCATCCCATCTGAGGAGCTGTCCTGTCAGAAGTGGGGTTTCTGCTTTGTTCACTTCCCAAGGAGGTGCCGCACACCATCCTTGCCATGCTACTTTTGCACAAGGGCAGTGAATTCCTTTATTGTTTCTCATCCAGAATGCTATGACTAGTGTATACTCATAAGGTACACTGTCCCTTCAGTTCCAAGGAGGAAATGGAAAGGGAAGCATTTATTTTTTTTACATTTGATTGGAAAAGTGAGTGATTTCTTTGACATATGTTGCACATGTTCGTGATACCCCCTCTTTTTCTAAAGGCGAGGTGCTGGTAATCGGTGGGAGGTTTTACTCTTTCTGTCATTCAGAGTGCTTATTTCTACTACCTGGTAGCATAGTTTGGCCTGCAGTAGGGTGTCCATTAGGTGAATGATACTCAGATGTAAATCTCTGCATAGAGAGAAAAAGAGGGCTTGTCCACCAGTTAGGCCCCTTAAAAACTGCTGAGCTTTAGTGTAAGTGTCAGAAATTCTGTTGTTAGAAGATGCAGTAAAAAACTGAGTTCCTTTCTTAATTGTTTAATATGTATATGAGAGTGGGAATATGAAGCCAGAGTAAAAGTAAGGTCCTCTTTTGCACTTTTGGGCAAAATTTTCAAGAGATCACACAGATTCTATAAAGAAATGTTTTCTGCTTTGCATGTTCATAATGTTTCTTTAATGAAAAAGATGGGAAAATGTGTATTAGTTTAAAATTTCATTTCCTGGAGGGCATAATGTTAATATCTCTAAAGTGTTGACAATTTAACTCCAAGATTTTTAAATGGGATAAAATAATCTAAATAAAAATTTGCATCTACCTAGAGAGTTCTCTGACAAAAATGACGTGTGAATATTAGTGCTAGGAACAGAAGTAACAACTTCAACTCTGCTGTTTTTGAATTTTTTCTACTCCTGTAATAAAGTTCAAAATTTTAACTTGTTGTGGAATAAGGAGAATGAATTATGCTGATGTTGGTCAGTGTACTTTGGCTAGGAGATGTGAATGCTGTAACAGCATCTGCATTAGTCTGCACTGCATTCAAAGCATTTACTGTGTATGTGTATCACGTAAACTTTTGTAATGCTTAGTTGCTTGAATGAACTAAGACAACTGATTTATTCTGTCTCAGAAAAAAAAAGAAGAAAAAAAGATCTTTTGCAGTTAAAGCTGCAAAACTTCTGCTGAGGCTTGTATTGTCTGACTACCAGGTCTTGCTCACAGCTGCTATAGATTACTGCTTCTGTTGCTTGTGTTGGAGATTTTTGAACCCCCACCCTTGGGAAAAACAGCTTGGCTTTAAATTCCTCAGTTCTGCACCTCAGACTGAAGGAGTTATTTTTAACCTGCCTTGACCTCTGCCTGAGCAGCAATAAAATAGGGATTGGGCAGAATATGACACAAATCAATAGGTTATCCCAACAGATATGATCTTTGGCACCATTTTGCCTTGGACACTTGCTGCAGTAACAAAGATAAATGGTGATTTGCTAACATTGTGATCTAGGGACTGGGTGGCTCAGTGGATCGTGTGGTGGCCTTTGACCTCTGGGTCTCCAGGCTCTGAACATCAAGATGAAATCTCATTCTGATAGTAGGAAGGAAAAAAAGGTCCACAAGGGTTGGGTGATTTTGGTTCAGTGCTAATCATAATGTTCCACAAGACATTCCAACAAGGACTGAAGAGACAATACCTCCTGGAAAAAAGGAATATGGGAAGTAGAATGGGAACTGTAGAAATAGAGAGCTAGTGATCAGTTACTGCACAAGCTAAGACTTTCAGTGCTTTTATGGGGCGACACTAAAGCACTCAGAGCTACTTAATCTCTTTGCCTGCCTATATCAAAGAGGACCTGCACAGGGGACAATTTGTGTTGGCTCTAAGTAAAGGGGAAATTTAATTAATGAAGGCAGCTTTTGCTTGATTTTCCAGGACAGTTTCTGCATGTCCTTTGAATCTTGACTGATTACGGAGAGGTAGTGGTGTGAGGTCTTTCAGAGACCAGAGGTATTGGAAACAGCAGATACAGCTGGGATAGCTGTGATCCGGTCATGTTTTCAGTGACCTTGTGTGATCTGTTCCATATCTCCAGAGTCCTGTTACAGGTCCTCTGTAGATAGCTGACTTTTCATAAATTCTCAGATGCACAGTTTGTCTTGCTTCAGCATGACATGATGGTGAAAACAAATTCCTGCAACAGAATTTTTTCCAGGACATCTGCAAGGATCCATAAGCAGTGTTTGAAGACAATTCCATGTTGTAAATAATCTCATGTAAACAGGCGTAAGCCACAGTGAGTTCTTTTCTCCCTTGACTGGTGTATAATTCCCCTTGCCATGAGGAGGCAGTATATCAGTATTTTGTCCCGAACTGAATTCATCAACTTCAACGTTTTGGCTCTGAATCTCTTTACAATTCTTCCTACAAGACTGACACCCTGCTCTCTTACCATGGTAAGCACATTCTCTCAGTCTTCAATAATCAAGGGAACAAAAATCTTGCACCTGTTGGGGACAAGGGCTCTAGCAATTGCCTAATTGAAGTATGCAAGATGCTTACGTAGTGATCTTAATCTTTCCCATGTTGTAGATCCAAGGGTTACATGAGAGCTCATGTGCTTGGAACCCCCAGGCTGGGCTCTGTGACAGTCCCCTGCAGGATCTGTCCCTCCCACTTTGTACTTTGCATTGGGCTGTGCATTGCTGGGTTATAGAGAATGATGTGAGTCATGTTGTTGAGAGCAGTCTCTTTTCTCATTTCTCCTCATGCCACCCATGAGGGTATCTATACTAACAATGAGTTGGAATTGCAGTGGGTCAGTGCAGGCTTCTGTTAGTGTGTGTAATGCCATATTACCATTGACAATTGCTCTTGAATCTCAAATGGGGAGCCTGTTTTTAATCTATATGTTACATACCCTGTGGGTTGCTCACAGCACACATTTGTTACTTGAGATGTCACAGAAGGAAGTTTGAGCCAAAAGATGTTGTCCTTTATGTTCCTCATCTCATGAGATTCCTGAAAACTGCCTGGTGTCTTCCTTGCCCCAGAACAAGTCACGTTTCAATACCCTACCCAGACACCTGTTCTGGTTCACACTGCCCCAAGTTCATCATGACATTTGTTTCTCCAGAGACAGAGGCTGCAGCTTGCCCATAACCAGAAATCTCCAACTCTGTTCCCATGGAAGAAGAGGGATATAGATTACCTTGCCATCCTTGTGTGCCCATCCTTTGACAGAGGGCTGCATTCCACTCTCCTGCAGCCTAGCCCTGAGCTTGCCTGGCTCCAGGATGTGCAGAGCAAAATGCACTGTGTAGACTGAGTGAAAGCAGCATGTCCAGCTCTCTGTGCCTCTGCAGCCAGCATGCCACTGTCATCTGACTGCCACTACTGCCTGTCTGTATACTGAGTACATCTGGGGCTGAGCTTGTTGTGTGTACTGAACAGGGGCAGCAGGGTGGTTTCTGGGCCAGGAATGTATGACGATCTGCACAATAGATGCAAAATGACACCTAAACTGGCTGTGGCTGTAGCCTTGCTATGGATGTCCAGGTATGCTGTACTAGCACTGCTCCCTTTACCTACCAGGCCCGCATTCATGTTAAAAAAAAAAAAAAAAAGGGAAAAACCCCCCACAAATAATGAAAGAACTGGATAGAGAGGGTAGGAGCCTAACAAGACCTACTTTTCACTGTATTTTTAGCCTCTGATTTTATTTTTCCCAGTGTAATTCTGAGTTAACTGTTTCATTGTTTGTTCAGGCTGAGATCAAGTTTAACTGATCTAGAATTCCCTGCCAACATACTTTTGTCCTTTTCAGAATACAAGAATTTCAGTCTAATTGCTTCTGTCATGTTTCATGTTGGGTTGGATGTTTTTTTGTTTTTAAAAAGGTGTTAAGTGACATCACTGGTGAGTTCTTTACAGTTCTTTGAGTTGTTCCAATGGGAAGTTTCTACTTTCATGTCTGTCTTGAATGTAAAAAACAAAGGATCTCATCCATGATAATATATATGGTATAAGCCATCCCGTGTCCTTCCTGTTTTAGAGAGAATTACTAGCTATAGATTTCTGCCATCTCTCCAACTGTCTGAGTCTAGACAAGGATATTCTTTCTACCCTAATATTTAGTTTTATAAGGAGACAGCTCTATGTATGTGTTACTGGGAAATAACTTTTTTTTAAAGATGTGAAGGAATAAACCACCCCTAGTTCTTTGTGATGCAAATCTGCTCAAGGCCTACTTTGGTTTGCTCCCATAGAAATAGCTTTGCATATTTGTTGGTACAAATAGTCTTTTAGGGGTTTTCTCCTGAAGGATTTGGATTCTTATGGAGAGACATACTGGAAAAGTTGATACTTCTATAGCATGCTGCATGCAGAACACTGCTGTTTCTGGCACAGTGGTCAGTGGTACCTCTGAGAAGGCATGAGCCATTTCCTACTGGTACTAGAAAAAATGTCTGTAGTTTGATAGGTCTGGCAGTGGCCAGAATCAGGTCTTCACATCAGACTGTAGGTGAGTAGCTGTTTTTCTTTCTGGCCCCAACCGATCTATTCCATGGGTGCTATGAGGAGAACTGTTGTGCAGAGGTAGTAATTTCAGAGATGGTGAGAAGTGGCAGGCATGTTGTGTTGTTTCTTCACCTATTCCTTCTACTCCAGAAGTACCTCTGCAACAAATTAATGTCTTCTGCAATCTGCAGAATCATTGAATTACAGAATAATTCAGTTTAGAAGGGATGTCAGCAGGTCTCTGGTACAGTCCCTTGCTTAAAGCAGGGTCAACACTGAATTCAGACTTGGTTGCTCAGGGCCTTATTCAGTTACATCCTGAAAGCCTCCAAAAATGAAAGTTGCACAGCATGTCTCCACAGCTCATTCCAATGCTTGATTGTCCTCGTGCTGGAAAAGCTTTTTTTTCCATCTGGTTTGACCTCTCTTGTTTCCATTTGTGTCTGTTATGTACTGCCAACCCACAATCCACTGTAAACAGCTTGTCTCTGTGTTCTCGATAAGGTCCTTACTGAAATCCAACTATTCTAAAAATCTTCTCTAGGCTAAGCAAGTCCAGATGCCTCACTTTCTCCTCACAATGCAAATGCTCTAGCTGGCTGACCACCTTGCTAACCCTCCATTCACTTGTACCAGTTTATCAATCTCTCCCTTGTACTGGGGCCTCAAATCTAGACAACATATTCTAGATAGAGTTTGACAAGTGCCAGGTGAAGTGGAATAACTATATCCCTTAACCCTTCATGGCTATGGTCCCATGAATACCACGCTATTGACTATTGTCCACACTATTGACTGTTTTTGCTGCCAAGGCTTACTGATGGTCATATTCAGCTTAAGACCTATCAAGCCCCCAGGTCCTCTTCAAAAGAGCGTGCTACCCAGGCAGGCAGACCATAGTACATATTGTCACAACAGATTATTTCCTCCAAAGTATAGGACTTTGCATTTGTCCTTGTTAAATTTCATAAGGTTCATGTTAGCCCTGCAGCCTCTCTAGGGCATTTTGGGTGGCAGCCCTGCCTTGAGCATATCAACTGGTCTTCCCAGTTTGGTGTCAGGTGCAAACTTGGTAAGAGTGTGCTTTGTTGATCCTCTAGGTCATTGATACAAATGTTAAACAGGAAAGGTCCCCTGCAAATATCTCACTGGCCTACAGGTAATGTATAAACATGACCCTCTGATCTTAATCATCCAATCTGGCTTTAACCCCTCTGACAGTCCACTATAGTTTTATATCAGTCTTGAGGCATTCTGGGAAACAGAGCTAAATGTTTTGCTGAAGTTGAGGTAAATGGCTTTTATGCCTCTCCCCTTGTCCACAAGTGCCATCATTTTACCATAGAAGAGAATCAGGTTGGTCAGGCATGACTTATTCTTGGAATATCCACACTGACTCTTGCTAATCACCTTCTTCTTTGTGTGCCCAAAACATGTTCTGGGGGAACTAAGTATATAATTCTTCTAAGGACACAGGTGAGGCTGATTGGCCTTAATTTATTAGATTTTGGTCCTCTTTTGAAAATGGATCAGAAGGAAGTTATAGGCCAGAGAGAAACCCATAGTTTGTAAAGTCAGCTACTTTTAGGTGCTTTTTCTTTGACAGCTCACAGCCAGCACAGAGTAGCTGGAGGTGTGCCTGGAGGTTGTGAGAGAGCTTTCTGGCTGCCTCAGATTTATTACCAGGGGACATAAGAAGCCAGGAAGGAAGGACTAAGTTGCAAGTTGGAGTCAAGGCAGGATCTCAGAGGTGGGCTACAATCAACATGGTGATGGCTAGTGGAGAGGTGGAGTGGAACAAGGGGCAGAGTAATTCAGATGAAATGCTGAAGTGCAGAGAGCCTGTCAGTTAGATAGGTTATCCTAGAACATGGCACATAGAGCACTTAGTGGGTCTTCTCATGAGTTGGCCTTTAAGCAACAAGTGATGAGGATGAGGGTTTGCTACTTGACCAAACCTAATCACAGGCTCTGGATAAGTACATTTATTTCACAGAAATTAAGATGCCTGAGGAATTCAATTTAGGGGCCTTAAAGCCCTTTCTCTGCAACTCCAATCCCAGAAAATGTTGTGTGCATTGGAAGGACATACTTGCCCTGCTCTCTTCCTTGAGAGAAGTTCAAGTAAAAATAAATGCATGTTTTTTGCAAGCCTCAGAGTGAGACATCTGAAGCACTGGTGTCATTCCTCTCAAGGTGTACCTGTTGGCATTGTTATTAGTGTTCCACAGACAGCTTAAAAGCAGCAGTTGTAATCAAAGCTGAAAAGTTCCACTATACATTTCGAGCTTTTTGTGTCCACTTCCTTCTTGCAAGAAGCCTAGAGAGATAATTTCTCTGCTGGCAGGCCAGGAAGAAGCGAGATAAGGCAGAGAGAGGAGAAGAGGTGGTTGTTGGGAGCACCTCTTTGATCTGCCGCTGGCCTCAGGGCAAGAGGGCAGGTTTCAGTCCAGTATCAGATGTTGCTTTGTTTTTGTCAGCTCACCTGCAGTGGCCTCAGGTGAGAGAAGTAGTTCTGCTGAGAAGCTGTCCTACTACTAATGCTTTCCCATAGGGGAACTGAGATTTCCATGTGCTTCTAAATGGAGGTATTTTCAGTGAGAGGCTTTCCAGGGCAGCACATGACCATTGCATCCACTGGCATGCCTACATGTGGAAATGCAAGTACCTTCAGCTACTGCAGATACTTTTATACAAATTCTTGAATGCTTCATCATGTACCTTTGTTCTCCCCACCCCAGATTTTCATAGAATCATAGAATATCCTGAGTTGGAAGGGAACCACAGGGATTATTGAAGTCCAATTCCTCGTCCTGCTTCTTGAACTCTGTCAGGCTTAGTGCTGTGACCATTTCTCTGGGGAGCCTGTTCCAGTGCTCAACCACTGTCTGGGCTAAGAACCTTTTCCTAAACTAAACCTCCCTTGATACAACTTCAGGCCATTCCCTCAGGTCCTGTCACTGGTCACCACAGAGGAGAGATCAGTGTCTGCCCCTCCACTTCCCCTCACGAGGAAGTTGTAACTGCAATGAGGTCTCTCCTCAGTCTCCTCCAGGCTGAACAAGTCAAGTGACTTCAGCTGCTCCTCATACGGCTTCCCCTCAAGGCCCTTCACCATCTTGGTGCCCTCCTTTGAACATTCTCTAAGAGCTTTATATCCTTTTATGTTGTGGTGCCCAAAACTGCCACAAAATTCCAGGTGAGGCCGCACCAGTGCAGAGCAGAGCAGGACAATCCCCTCCCTTGACCGGCTGGTGATGCTTTGCCTGATGCCCCTCAGGACATGGTTGGTCCTCATGGCTGCCAGGGCACTGCTGACTCAGATTCAACTTGCCATCAACTGAGACCCCCAGGTCCCTTTTCATGATGCTGCTCTCCATTCCCTAGTCTAGACACACATCCAGGACTGCCCCATCCCAGGTGCAGAATCTGGCACTTGTCTTTCTTAAACTTCATGTGGTCAGTAATTGCCCAGTCCTCTAATTTGTTGAGGTCTCTCTGCAGGGCATTTCTGCCTTCAAGGGAGTCAACAGCTCCTCCCAATTTAGTATCATCAGCAAACTTACTGAGTTTTTTCCTTTGAGTCCTGTGTCTTCAACAACCTGAAGATGTTGAAGAGCACTGGGCCTAAGTTGGAACCCTTCTAGTGACAGATCACCAGCTTGATATACCCCCATTTACTATGACACTTTGTGCCTGATCCATGAACCTATTGCTCATGCATCTCATCACTTACTTATCCAGCTGTACATTGAACATTTTGCCCAGAAGGATACTGTGAGAAACAGCATCAAAAGCTTTACTGAAGTCCAAAAAGATTAAATCAATTGGCTTCCCTTGTTCCACCGGGTGGGTTACTTTGTCATAAAAAAAATCAGATCTAATAAGCAGGCCTTTCCCCTTTTGAAGCCATGCTGGCTGTGACCAATTCTCGAATTGTACTTTGGGTGCTTTTCAATACCTCCCAGAATAATCTCCATAATTTTACCAGTCACTGAAGTGAGACTGACAGACCTGCAATTTCTGGGGTCATCCTCCTCGCCCTACTTGAAAATTGTACAGTGTTAGCCAGCTTCCAGTCAACTGGAAGATTCCCAAGACTGTTCAAAAATCATTGAGAGAAGCCTTGTAATGACATCAAACAGCTCTTTGAGTATTCTCATCAGGCCCTATACACTTATAGGGATACAGCTGGAGCTGCACATCCCTCATTAGTTCAGGGCTGACTGCGAATTTATAATTCTTACAGCCGTGGTCCTCCAGCTCAGGACACTGTAACCCTCTTAGCCTATCGTCAGTATTGAAGACAAAGGCTAAGAGTAGGTTAAACTCCTGCCTTGTCTCTGTCCCTCTCTGTTTGTGAGGCAACCATCCTCATCCTGTACTGAGTTGGTGTTATTTCTGCTCTGCCTTTTGCTATTAACATATTTTGAAAGACTCTTTGTATTGTCACCTACAGTAAGAGAATCTTCAAGAGAAATGTGCTCAAAAGAGTATAGAGGTAAGGGACAGGAATGACTGATAGGGATGGTGAAAGCATTTGGGTTCTTGCACTGGAGGTAACTCCTTGGAAACTGAGGTGAATAGGAATAATGTGGAGCACTAGAGTAGGTAATTACATCTGTAAAGACAGTATGGAGAACAATCCAGGTTGGGCAAGTGCTCTTGGCTTTCAGGTGCTGTTGCTTATTTACTCATGTTTTCTTTGACTAATATTTTACAGGCTTCTGATCACTGGTGAAGCATTTGATTCTGCTGTGTGAAGTCCCATTAGTAGTATGTGTTTGTTCGCTAGATAGGAGGGGGAATAGGAACTTAAAGCTGATCCAAGTATGATGATGGTTGTAAAAGAATTATGTAAGCTTTATGTAGAAAGATCTGGTCTTCACTTTTGAAAACTTGGTGTTTAATAGCTTGAAATGGCCAGTGAGATGGGACAGAGATCACCATTCAAGATGGTGTGATTAATCCTTTTCATTAGATATATGGAAGAGGAGGTAAACAGACCATTAATTAAATGTGCAAAGGATACTAAATTGGGAGCACTGTAAAGAGTGCCAGAAGTGTGGAAATGCAAAGGGATTTGAAATTAGAAACAAAGGTAAGAAATAAAGGTCCCTGTTGCCAGGACATGTGCAAGTAAAAGAAAGCCACATTGAACATGATATGTGGAGATGAGAAACCTAAAAGATCATGGTACCAGAAGGAGATGAAGCCAGTATTCATTTGGTGTCTGGAGGTTGGTAAGTTGCTGTCCATTGGAGGAATCCTAAGACTGTGCTCTATAGAGGGAGAAATGAGTCTGCCTCACTGTTTGAGGAAGTCAATGGAAAACCTCCCAGAGGCTTCAGTGAGGTTTGGTTATGGCCTGTAGACTGTGTCTGAGACAGTGGTCAGAAGCACTACGTGCACCCAGCTGGTCAGTGGGTGTGCTTTGGATCAGGGGACCTATGACCTCTAAAGAGCTCCATCTGTGCCTGAGCCTCAGGGAGAAGTAGCTAATCACAATGTCAGAAGGGATCTGAATGGGGGACAGGGGTGGAAGCAGAATTTAGTGCAATGCAGAAGAAGGAGAATGACAAGGAAGAAAATCAGTGAGATCAATAGCCAAATGCACTGTAAGCAACCTGCTCTGACCTTCTCCATTGCTCCCCTCCCAGCATCCTCAGAGAGCTGTGCAAGTACGGTCTCCTGGTCAATGCTATCCCCAGGGTAACCTTTGGTGGGGAAAGAGAGGAGCAGGGAGGTAATGAGATCAATACTAGGGAGGTATTAATGTGAGTGAGCCAGACTCGGGCGTGGGAGTCCCAGGCTTTTGTTGTGGCATTAGAGTTTCATTTTCTGTGTTTTGTCAGTAGGGCTCTCAGAGGTTAACTTTCACCCTTTGTGTTGTGGAATCTGCCTCATTGTCAGCTTAGACCGCT
This sequence comes from Calyptomena viridis, assembly GCA_013390005.1. Lineage (NCBI taxonomy): Eukaryota > Metazoa > Chordata > Aves > Passeriformes > Eurylaimidae > Calyptomena > Calyptomena viridis. The sequence goes on from WEIV01029036.1 coordinate 56,752, forward strand.
TTGGGCCATTGCTGCAGTGTTCTTCCTTATGCCCCTGACATTTCTGTTCAGCTGGGATGTGTGTAAACATGCCCTTACATCCCCCAACAGCTGTAGGTGGCAGCTCTGGACTGCCTCACTACAGTGAGGTAGGCAATGTGAGAGAGCTCTGAAAACCCATCCCTTGAAGAACAATTCTGCATGTGTCTCTCACGGCTGGGTGCCTTGGGTGTTGTGCAGCTCTGTGTGGGGGCTTTCCAGTGAGCAGAGTCAAGGGTACTCCCAGAGGTGTTCATAGCAGTGATGAAGTCTCTACACAGCCTTTTGTAGTGGTCAGGTGAGGCTGACAGAGGCTGAGGGGAAGCAAATAAGTGAGTCATACCATACCTCTCACCAGTCCTGAGAGGTTCTTCTGTGCCTGTTCCATTCTCAGTGGAGCAGGGAGAAGCTAGAAGGTTAAATGGAATATATATTAAAACTGTTTCAGAGTAGCATTGATTCTGACAGATTCAAGAATCACTTCTACAACAAGCTCTGAACAAAGTATTGCTACTCAGTTTGGTCCATGTTTAGACCAGCTGTCAGATACTGGAACTAGCTGATCTTGGACTTATACTTCACAAGGGACATGCTGTGTGCAAGAGGGGGATTTCAGCAGTGGTGGGTTGCCAGTCTGCAAAGGTCCTGGAAGGGTGAGGCAGAGTTGGGAAATGTAACAAGGGAAGGAAGCTTATAATTTTTCCCTTTGCTGGCTTTTTCTACCCTGCAGTGCTTTCCAGCCTGACTTCTGTAAATTAAGTTCTTGTGGCCAGTACAGATGTTCTGCCTCTGGATAACTAGGCAAACTTATCTTATTGCAGCCTTTGGTGTCCACACCTATCTCCTTATCTGGAGAGACAAATGAGGGAGGTCTGGACTTAAGAAGATGCAGGGGAGTTACACTGAAAGGAGCCATCCAGCACTTAATATAAAGCTAGGTGGGGTGACATGTTGAAGTATAGAAGTTACCCCGCCAGTTTGCACCAATTATCTGCCTGCTCCTGAATCCTGTTTTCCCAGGATGGCTGATGCTTCAGAAGAGTCCAGTCTGGAAGGAAGGGTTTTCTTCTCTGTCTGTGGGTCTAAGGTTGATTTCACCCTCCAGTTTTGGTTATTCTTTGGTTTTTCTCCAAAGAAGGCGGGTCCTTCTTTTCACCCAAGAAGGTGGTCCAGGTGGTGGTGCATTGGCAAGCCCAGGGAACAGCTCTGTCCAGTTCTCATCTCTTTCTGCAGGAACTTTAGATATAGAAACAGCTACTCTCAGTACACAAAGCCTAAAGCCAAATTACCGCTTAAGCCAAGGAGTTGCCACCCAATTTATCTATAAAGGCTGTGGAATACTCCCTCAACTGGCATGCAGTCACTGAAGTGGGGCTGGATGCACTATTATTCTCTGATGTCCAGGGTTTTACCAGGTCATGAGATTTAACTGCATCTCTGACTGCTATGGTGATAATTTCATGCGAGGAGGTAGATTGTTCTAGACTACTATGGCATTCTTGAAGCAAGTTTTTCCTGCTATTAGTGAGAGAGGACTGGAGAGTCTGTATAGATCACGCCATAATTCAAATACCTATCTGATACTACTTTTAATCCTGCTTAAACTGTGCTACTTAATTCAGTGCTACCTGACGGGGTAAATCCCATGAGTTAGTGTGGCTTCATATATCCTATATTCTTCAGGCACTTTTCTATCTCAGCTTTTCAGTCCTGTTTCTGCTCTCTTCCAGAAGATATTCAGTGCTAACCAAGTATGACAGATGTCTCTGAAGGCATGGTTCCTTTTCATTCTTTATGGTGGTATGTAAGGAAGGAAAAGATGGAGGGCAGCAACATTTCTCCTGAGAGATTCCTCTGGCATACTGCTGGAGATAATGCTACTCTAGAGCGCAGAATATAGGGACAAAAATTCCTATTTATTATCACTGAGTATTTTCTTTCTGGTGTATCTGAATGACTGTGGGTTTTTTTTTTTCCTCTGCTCTTTTTTTTTCTCTTGCCACCACTGTAGAGTGAAAGGTCATTTCCATTTAACTGTCTGTGTTTCCTGTATTCATTTGAACATTCCAGGCCTATGAAAGTGCTCTGGTCTCATGCCGAAGACTAGCTGTTCATTCTTTACTAACATTTTCAGTTTCATTCAGTTTCTCATTTGTGACAGAACTTTCACTCCACAGATGCTGGTTTTCCAATAATGTCTCTAAAAAAAGTGTTACCCAAAGGTCTGGATTGTCAGCTGGTTACTCCTCAAAGCTGTTACAGAGGTACCTTGAAAGATGTCCACTTAACAAAGGACCAACTCTTGTTCCGGAGTGAGAGCACTGGCTTACTAACACTGACTTACAAGCTGTAAATTAATTATTTGTGTATAGTTTATGTAGTTGTAATTCTTTAAGCTCATAATTGTAACTCAAATTTGCATGAGTGTAGGAATCAGGCCATTGAATGAGAGAATTGAGGAGCTTTCCTTCAGTGTGGTGTTTTATTCTTCTCTCACATCCATCATGGGTGAACTCAGTAATTTGTAGCAGGGAGCTCACTGTGAAAGGTGTGACATACGGGGAGGAGGCAAACTCTTCTTGAGCATCAAGTCATGTTTAGATGCTCCGACTCCAGTCATGAGAAAATCAAAGACTGATACAGTCCTCACCCATGAGAAGTGAAAAATAACACTGAAGATAATTACCTTTGCAGTCTTTCCCCTTGAAGAGTCTCCTTTAGGCTAATTTCTTAGAGAGGATGATGAGCACCAAGGAGTTAGTAGAAGGCTAGTTTTGTGGGACACTTCACCCCTGAGAAGTCATTGTGGAATAATGGTTCTCCAGGACTTGTGGATGGTTGCCCTTGGTCTATCCCATTGCCCAATGCTAGTGGCTCTCCCTTCATTCTTGTATTCCTGGTTCCCTGCAGTACCCAGCCTTACAATACTGCTGCTATTCTCTGCTTACTGGCATGTGCTTCCCAGGTGCTCATACCCTCCTGCTTCTGAGGCTGACCCTGTGATGACAGCTGCCTGGCTGCCTATCAAAGACTCCATTTAGAGTTAGCCTGAGAGCAGACAGAAAGCTGCAGTGTTAGACCCCGAAATCTGACACAGTGTGGCTTGCCTGCTTTTCAGTGGGTCCTTGACAGCCTTTCAGCTCATGTCTGTCAGCCCCCCTGCCAAGCACACAAGTTCACTTCCATCTTGGAAGAAGGGGAGAGAGAAGTGACATTTCACCGAGCAGTGGGCACACCGGGGGATGTCAGGAGATAAGGCAGGATCACAGAAGCAACTGAAATCCCCAGAGGATATTGCATTGCTGGCTGGATTGACAGGTTAAATGTATTGCTGGGATAAGTATCCCTGTTCCTTCTGTCCCAGAGGACTGTGCTGTGAGCACTCAATCCTAATGAATCTTGGCCTACATTGGGACCAGTTCTGCCATTGCCCAGCATGAGGATGTTCATGGGGAATTTGTTTCCAACTTTCAGCAGGAGCTACCAATAGAATGGCTTTTTAAATAAATAAATTCACTTAGCAAACAGCAGCAGTCAATGAACAGAAACACTGATGTGGCCAAGGATGAAATATTAGCATTTTTCAAATCCGTTAAGTGAAGACATCCCTTGGGCATTGGTTCAGGTCCTTCTGTTAGCAGGCTGTTTGCAAAGCACTAAGCTAAACTTACAGCCAAAACCTGTCAGCTTCTTCCTGGAGCTCAGGAGGGCAAAACTCGTCTTAGCTGACAAACCACGTCTAGTCTAAAAACATAATACCTTTGCATTTCTTCCATCCCAAAGTGCTTATGACACATTAGTCAAGAGCACAGGTTTCAGGTAGTGCTCCAGTGCTTCAGACAGTGTTCTTCAAGCCCCACACAAATGCTACACAGGCAAGAGGAAACTGAGGTGACTTGTTTGAAGAGTACCACTTCAGTGACTACAAATGATATCACAATGCACTGAAAGGGCTCCCTGTTGCATCTCAGCAGTGAGCAGCAGGCTCAAACAGTCCTGGCTTGGAGAACCTCCCTCCACAATTATGAACTGCTCCTGCCCATGGCTGAATATACTGGGGAAGTCATTTGTTCAAATGTTTGACTGATTCACCAGCTCTTGTGAGTTGCAGCACAGGATGGCATGTCTGGAGGCTACTGTCAAGCAGAAGTTTTCTACTCTTGGACCTATGTCCTTGGGTAAGGTGAAAATTGTATGGGGAGCTTTTTCTTTGAGGTCCCTTGCTGCCACCTGATCTCTACCAGTAAAGCTGTATGGTGTGGTAGTTTCAGCCCAGCACCCACTAGAGAAATCCCTTGTGCAGAAGCCAAGTCTAGAGCTCCTGACCTGGAGAAAGTGGTGTCAATCCTCAGGAAACTGATGTCAAGGTGGAATGAGAGTCTTCCCAAGGAATTTCTCTGTACAGTCAGTGGGGAAATACTGATGATTGACCACTGTGTGATCCAAGCTATTACCTGTAGGCCCCAGACCAGGGCACTGTCCCAGGCAACTGAAGGGGCTCCAGGAGAAGGGGAGGGTTCTGGGGTGTGTGGGTGGATCGGTCCTTCTGAGTCAGCAGAAATGAACTAAACCAATACACCAGGGTTAGGGACCAAAGGGAGGGGGGTGCCTGAGGCCAGGCAGTTTGCAAGAGCAGGGAGAGGAGGTGCACAGTGCCTGGGGGTGCAGTGCTAGGGAGACAGGTTGATATAGCAGTGGGGCAGTGACATGCTGTCATCCTGCAACCAGTGTGGCAAAATTGCACCAAGACCTGTGTGCCCTGCCTGATGGCCTCCTCACATCACCCTCCATTCCCTACCCACTCCTATACATGGCCAGTGGAGGCATTGCCTTTGTTCTATGCTGTGATCTGTGTCCTTCCTCCCAGGTACTGTGATTCTGCAGTACCTCCTGCCTGTTGTTAATGCCCAGACTATTCACCTTCATATCTAGGGTGTATTGTCCATTTCCTTCCCCTGTTGTGTAACCACAGTCCCATTCTGCAGCCCTATTGCTCTGTTCTGCTTGCAGCACTGCCCCTTGCAGTCTCTACTGAGAGGTTAATAAAGACCTACTGCCTGAGTTACCTTTAGCTTTTATACACCAAAAAATGCAAACAGCATGTAAGCAGCATTCATTACCTTGCACGCCTTCAGCTGCTTATTGGATACACATCCCCCTCCCTCCAGCATCTCTCTCTTTTTTTAATATGTTTTTTTTTAATTTGTTTTGATGAATGAGTGACAACCCTGACACCTGATTCGCTGAGATTAATAGAAATGACACAATATTTACGTCGCGCCGACGAGCAATTATCCTGCCATCTATCTTTGAGATTATCTTTCTGATTGAAAACTACTCATCCATGTAATCGGAATTATTTGGAATTAGAAGGGAATTTATGGCCCCTTTCACTCTCCCTCCTATTTGCCTCTGTCTCCATCCTTCTTCCCCTCCTTTAAGAGGGATCCTATCTTCTTTCATTCCTTCCATCCTTCCTTCTTTCAGCCTTGTGGATGGAAACATGTGCTTTACTGTACAAGGCTTTGCTGTACAAGGATGGTTGTTTCTGAGGATGGGTGAGACTGGGCCACACTGTGGACGAGCAGACACTGAAGACAGTGAGAATGCACTCAGCTTAGACAGCAGCTGAGGGATGAAAGGCTCTTCAGAAGAAGGCTGGCATGGGAAGTGGATGTGGAGGTTGTGCAGGCAGTACTGCCGTGACAGAATAACTGGAGGCACCTCACTTATCTCCCTTTTTTTCTGGTTTACTGTTGCTTCCTTATTACTCTGTTTTGAAGATGACTTTCACTGGCCCACTGATTCGCAAATGTGCTCCTTGTGCATTTATTTTATCTAAATACTTTTATGAAAGTATTTTTCCAGGTCAGTCTATGCAGGAGAAGGACCTTTGCTTGTGGGCATCTTCCTGCATGTGGTGAACCTTTCTGTAGCTGCTGCTGGTGTTTCTGCTTCTTCAGCAGTTGCTGGAGACAGTCTGCTGTCCTCCAGTTTGTGATGGCGTATAACTGTCTTTCTTCAATACTGGTGTCCCCTAACACAGTGCTGTCTGTATAGGGCTTCTAGGAAATACTCTTGCTTACTTGTCATAGCTTTAAAGAGCTGATAGGTGGTATAGGACCCATATTGTGTTTTCTTACTGGAAAGAGCTCTAGTTTTTTGCATTTTTACAGAAGCTCTGGTGTTTCTTACGGTTTAATTGGTTTTCATTCTTTTGCTGGCCCATGATGTGGAACAAGCAACCAGTCATACCAACAACATAACCAGTCATGTTGTCTCAGGTCACCTGAGAGGCAGGAGACACAACTCTTCCTTTTTGGTGGTTCAAAGACAGGACAGGAAAATTCACATATGCTCTCTCTCTTATCTGGAAGCCCACTTTTGAGCACAGTCCTTAATGAAGCATTCCCTACCTTTCCCATTTCTGGGGTGAAGAATAGTGGGACTATCCTACTACATCTGGAAAAAAAAATCTGTGCTGTAGGTGAGTCAGCACTGAGAACTACTCCTCTGTGGAATACTTCAAAAAGAGTGCTTGATTTTTTTGCAAGTGGTTGTGGCAGAAACAGAGAGACAGGGAAGTGGTTGTCAGGGGAAGTCAAGCAGCAGAGACATTTTAAATGGATCTAGTAGCATCTGTGTCCTTTAGGGACCACAGTGTGGACAGGTCCTTGGCTCATGTGAATCCTGATGGAGAACAGAGAAGGGAAGCAATGTGGATTTCTGAATAAGTGTCATGTGCTAAATGAGAGACACAGTCTTGAGTGCTGAAGGAATTCAGCCTGAACTTAATTGCAGAGATACCAGCTAGCATACAAGCCAGGCTGCTAAGATGTTTGATATGGAGAATAGCGTAAACAGTTAATGACAAGGATTTGGAAAAGGAAATGCCCTCTGAGGTACAATTGCTCTGTCAGCTCCAGAGATCTAGGCCCAGATGGGAATCCCAGATCCTTCCACCCAGAAATACCCAGTGTTGTTATTAATTAGTATGGAAATATTTTCCTTTCTTGAGAGAGGGCTGTTGAATTGCCAGTGGGATACTGGGGGGGATGGGTAGGTGCATGTGTGGGGTAGCCTATCAAGGAACTATTAATTAGGTTACTTCCCACTGCTGTTGATATGCTGGGGAAGGGGGTTGTTTGTGGGCCAAAATAAAAGGGTAAGAGAAACTGAAAGACTGGGATTGAGAATGAAAAGCATGAGGAAAAAAAGGAGTTGGTTAGGACAAAGCACACAGGCTGAAATAGGTATGTGTAAAAAGACATTCCTAAGATCACTAAAGCAGAAGTTGAGAACAGTAAGAAACCAGAATATGGTTAGAACCAAAGGGGAAACTCCTTTGAGACACTAGCAGCATAGGTTGGATACAGCCACAAAAGGACTGACTGATCCTCTGCTGCCTCTGTTACTGGTTTTGTTTTTCATACTTCCACAAATTTGGCACCAAAGCTTCCTCATGCCAGAGCAATGATATATTATGCCAACTGTCACTATGAAACAGGAGAGAATTTGGATAAGAAAGTTGTAGGTTACCTTCCTTGGCTGACTGGTGTCTTATCCCCTTCTTTTGGAATGGAATCTTTATTAGCTTTGATGAATAATCATGAAAATACTTAGTAGAATCTTTGCTTGGCTTTCTATATAATACTTCAACCACTTACTACTTTTATCAAAGTCTTTTAGCTCTCTACTTCTGTCCTGGGAGTATCCAGACACAAAACCCCCAGAATAAAGCGATAGTGTAACCCTGTATCTAAGCAGTAGGTGCTGCATTTACAGTTCTGAGAGAGTGCCAGAACAAGAAAGAGACAAGGAATGTATGTGGCAGTATGGGTTAGAATAAGTGAAGGATCTATTCACAGAGGGGAAAGAAAATGGAGCAAGTGGGTTACCTAAAAATATCAGTGCAGGCTCCAGGCTCCCTGGCAGAGGGAAGAAATCAGTGCAGTTGTGATTATTCAGAAAAAGTGTTTTGGATTTGTGAAGGGGGAGTAGTGGAGTGATAAGACAAAGACATAGCATTGATACCTCATATGGGACCAGCAAAATCCAGAGCTATTTATCCTGTGATCTGACTCCAGAGAATGTAGCTGTCTGATGCATTTTCTTTCAAGAAACTTGTCTAGTAGGAAGTTGGATTCACTACACGCAGAGGATCTACCCACCCCCCTTGGAGTAATACAGCACAGAAGGAAAAAAGCTATCCAGGTTGCAGCCTACCATCATCACTTCAAATCCTTGAGTTCCTTCAGAGATCTAGAGTAAACAGAGGTGGTTTGAAATAGAGTAAAGAGTAAAAAGAGGCACTAAGCCTAGAAGAATAATTTGGCTTTCAATTCCTGAGGTTTGTGCATGATAACGACAATTTACCAGCATGTAAAAGATTGATTCTAGCTCATGCACACTTTGGAGGGCAAGGAAACTGTTGGCCCTGAATTTGCCACCAATTACAGAATCCAGGAGCACTCACGAGGCACTTGTCTACCCTCTTCCTATGCAACTCAGAGCAGGGTTGAAGTGGAATATACTCATCAGCAAGGAGGGATATGGCAGCACAAGAGAATGAAGCAGGAGAAAGCTGAGCACTGCACAGATGATGGCTCCTGGTTCCATATCCAGCTCCTTTTTGCCTTGTTTGGTTGTGGGTGTTATTTGTTCATTTGGTTTGGTTTTGTTTTTAAATTTAAATATGGATAATTTTGCTCCTTGGAAAAATGCCTTGTCAGTTTAACTTTAATTTATTGTTAGGCCTGTTTTTCTAAGGGAATACTGAGTATATGATTGCACTGGGTAAGTCTGTGTAACTTTTGAATCTGTTATCTAATTTCAAATCCATTTTGCACCCAGTCAGAAGTCTGAAAGGTATTGAGTTGACACGAGTTTCATGAAATAGGTGACAGGTAGAGACCTTATTATTATACCTTAGGGAAAGACTGCAGAATGAGCTCATGCTTATTAGAGTCCAGGAAATCCACATGGGACAGGGACTGTCCAAATGCCCCAATTACAGAAGAGTTCAGTTGAGGCTCACGTCTTACTGTGTGTGCATCAGAGGATCCATTGGTTGGTCAGTGTCTCTTGCAGGTTCTCTAGTGAATAGTAAGGCATGAGCTTAATTCTTTCTGGACATTCATAATGCTGCTAATTCATGTGGATTCCCTGGAATTTAATAAGAGCCGAGTAACACTGCAGCCTCAGTATAATGCACAAACACAACAGAGAAAGGTATTGGAAACAAAGAATCTTTGTTTTGGGTAAAAGATTCTTAAAGGAGTTAAGTTGAAGTGCAAATGTAAAATTGCTGCTGTCGGTACTGACTGTATCTTCTGCCCTCCAACTTACGTGTGCCTCAGTTTACATCAGGCTATTTGAGTACTGGTTTCACTATGAGTTTGGATCCCAGTATAGTCAAACTGGTACACTTCTGGCATGAATATTACTTTGCTATAGCATACTTAATTCAGCATAGCTTCTTTGGAGATGTAAGCTAAACTAATATAAATGTGGTTATAGTTACATAACTTTGTTCAGTGCAATATTCTTGTAAAATCATCTTGTGAAGTGGGATACTTACATTTATACAAAAATGATGCGGACCAGGCCTCAAATTACAACATATTTGCAGTAATGATCATATTTGCATACTTACATATTTGTAGTGTTTAGTGTCAAAGGGCCCAGGTTCTGAATGCTGCTTATAATAATAATAACAACAATAACCTAAAAGGACTACAAGTCTGTCTAAGGAGTCACCACAGTATGTCTGTAATTAGTTGAAGTAAAAATTAACATTTATGAGGCATCTGGAAACACTAAGTCTCCGAGATGAGCAGTACCTATGTAGTCATCTCTGTCATTGCACAACCTTAATGACATTTTTGTCCATGAACTTCCTTGATTTTTGCTTGCTCTGTACCACTAAATAAAGGTAATGGCTGAATGGATTTTTTTTGCAGTCTGCCATTACGTAGACCACTGAGGCTGTTTATGACTCACTTAACAATGTTTGCAAGAGTAACAGGTAACATTTTGCAAGCATAATGTAGCAATGCAGAAGCAGTTTTGCACAGACTCACCCATTCTGAGAAAGGAGCTGAAACAAGAGTTTGCATTTATGGAGAACCTGGTGAGCAGTTCAGGGCAAGGAACTGCTTCCTTGTGGCTTTTGGTGTCAAGTCTTTTTTGCTTGTTTGCTCTTTGGTTACATTTTTCCAAAGTGAGTAATTTCTCCAGATTACTTCCAACACTCAGAACAATAGAAGACTTCCAAATAATTCCTCAAAACCTCAGCATTTTGTTAAATTTTCTAAGAGAACCACTGAGATTTAGGAAAGTATTTTCTTGGGGAATTTGCTAATATGGTTGAGAAACATGAAATGCCCCATGGCGACAACCAACAATCCACTTGCCTCCAAATTAGAGCCTTGCTTTCTGTCTAGTGACCAGTGAGAAAGTGAAAAATAAATTGACTTGTTTTTTTTTGAACCTGAGCTGTTTTCTTTGAAAATTAAAGAAGGAGACATGAGAACATTTTTACAGCATATATTGTTTCTTACATCCCATTTCTACAAATTTAAAAATGTGAATTGTGTCATCTGATAATGTGACAAGAAGAAATTTCTTTGGGAGAATGATGCACATGTAACACAACACCTTTGGAGAACAGGCTTCCAAAAAGAAGAAGGTAGTTTGTCCTGGAAGTTTCCATGGGGTTTCACCATGACATGGTGAGATATATGATGTATTCAAGAGAGAGAGAGGTTCTGTTCTTGTCTATACTACTTAAGGTGTATTTACAGGGCACAGGAGAGCAGCATGCAATGATAACTCAGCTTAGATACAATCTCATGGTGGTCTGCATTTGTATTAATATAGCCTGGATCTCGTGTGGATATAAAGCCCACATGAATGAGGCTATCTTTCTGCTAAAAGCCAAACCAAACTCGTTCAGAGCTTGCTCAAGTATAGCCTGTATAGCTTTGTTTTGCTAACATACTCTTATTTGCTGTGTGGCATAAAAATGAGACTTCTCCTGGGATTCCTGGCTGCAAAGTGCTGTGATACTTGCCTTGCAAACACATGGGGGACTGAATCCAACACTTCTGGCACACAACTTATTGTTGCACAGAGGTGATAAAGGAAGGTTGTAATTTCATGGTGGGTTTTTTTCCCAAGCTTGTAAGCACAGGACAGTTTTGTGGTACATGATGTGTCAGGGAAGAAGCTACTGCAACTGCTTTAGATCTTCCTCTCTTTAGATGTTCCTCAGTGTGGAGTCGCAGCCAGGCTGTGTGTGAGTGAGTGTGTATGAGGCCATGCCCGTGACACATTCTTTAAGAGAGGGAACAGACAAGGAGCTGGGCCTCACCTCCCAACAGCAGCAGGGCCCTAGGCAGAAGCAATGGAAGAGACTGGTTATTCCAGGTGAGAACACGTCCAGGTGTGGCAAGAGCACAGACTAAAGTGGCAGCAAAGGACTGAACAACCAAATGCCTGCATCTGGAACACGGGTTCAACAGAAATCTTCCTCAAGCAGCTGTTTCCAAGGGGCTTTGGGTAAATCCACTTGAAGTTAAGAATTTGACAGCTGTTTTTAACCTTCCTCACTGTTAAGCCTTGGTGAATGTGAAATATTTTTACAGGGGGTAGAAGGGGAGTGGGGAGGAGGAGAGGAGTATGAAGAACAATATAGCTTGCTATAGACTGTGCTATACCTGTTCTCCAGCTCATGTTCCAGCAGCTTTGAATACCTTTGATGAACTGCAGGACATCTTTGTGCCCAGAAGTGAGCCATATCACTTCCAGGAGCACCGAAGGGGAGGTGGGGAAGGGAGCAGGTCATGGAGGCATTGCAAGGCGGGGATGCTCTCCATGGCATATGCCAAGACTGTCGGCAAAGAAACTGTTGAGGTTTTGGCTCTTTCTCAGACTTGAAGGCTGTTGGTTGGCAACATGTGGCACCGTCTGGCTGTGGGGACAGTTGTGGTGTGCTTGCCTGAGCACCTGGCACCTTATCTTGGCACTCCCTGGCACTGCCACCTCTCTGCTGGGACCATGTGTGTAGCCCTTCCTTCACTTTCTCTCAGCAGAAAGCATTCTCAGACCAAGTCCTGAGTGACTGAAACAAGCAGTAAAGCTCTGCAGCTGCACAGACTTCCCCTGCAGCATGTCCACTCTGTGTGCTGTAGCCTTGCTCCCAATCTGAGGATGAGTTCAGTGCTCAGGAGGAGGAGCTGAGTTTCTGACTGCCTGGAGAGCAGAGGAAGGGAATGCTAAATCATTTTGCAAAACCTTTCTTGCATATATGGGTAACTACTTTTAAAGAAAAGGCTCTCGGCTTTTTCCCTTCCCTCTCTCCACTCTCTTGAAGAGGAAATGCTCTGAGTTTTGAGGCACTTCAGGCCGTAGGGTAGGAAGGGTCCAGGTTGGGAGAGCTCTCACAGGTGGCTGGAAACACCAAGATGCAGGACTTGAGGTGATGGAGTGAGAAGACGAAGGATACTGCAAGAGAATGGCATTGAAGAGGGAGAAACCACCTCACATTGCTAAGATGAAGCTGAGCCAAAGTTCAGCAGAACTTGCTACGGTTAGTCTAAAGAAAGAGAGACAATGGAGAGAGGGATATTACCTGGGTCTGTGCAGTTCAACACAGTACAAGGGCTAACAGCTCTCTTCCAAGGGCCTGGCAGAGTGGGCCCAGAAGTGATTTTAGATGGCACAGAGCTGAGAGGCTTCAGCTGGAAAAGCAGATTCTGGTTCCCCTAGGGGTGCAAGTGAACCTTGTCACAGTTTTATGTACTTGAGAGACTTCTGTGAAGGTAATGTTTAGCCTGCCATTTCATGTTTGATTTATCTAGATGGTGGCTGATCTTCACTGCCAGAGAGGGAATCGAGGCAGGCATCTGCATACACATAACTCTGTCCGTGAAAGTCATGCATGTCTTCTAGTGCCTCCCAAACACAATGGTTTAATTTCCTCATCAGTCAGGAATTGTAGGTAGGGTTATGGTGTGATCTGTGTAGAAGAATATTCTCTCCCATAGTATCAAGACAGTTACTAGTGCTGTTCAGGGGTATTTTAGGTGGCCTGTCTTCTTCCTGTCTATCCCTCTGGCACATCCAGCACAGGAGCAGCCCTGGCAGCATCAGCCAGAGATCACCTGGCCAGCAGCACTTGCTTGCCTAGGTCTTGGGTGCAAAGGGATAGCTACTGAACAAAGCAGGTTTTTTCTATCTGTCATGAGACATTGTGGTGGGCTGACCTTGGCCAGCTGAAAGCTGCAATTCCCTCAGGAAATATCCACCTGCTGGATTGTGGTCTTGGCAGAGGTGTAGGGGACTGTCTGCTCTGGCACCTGGAGTGTCTCCTCCCCTCCTTCTGCTCTGACCTAGGTCTCTGTGGAGCCGTTTCTCACTCCTTACTGCCTGTGTGCTGTTTTCTGCTCTTTCTTAAACACATTTTCTGCCAGACACTACCATCTTGGCTAAGGGGCTCAGCCATGCCCAGTGGTGGGGTTGTTGGAGCCTGATGGAACCATCTGTGTCCAGCATGGGGCAGCCCCACCATTTCCTCACAAAAGCCACTCTCCAGTCACCCCACAGCCAGTGTCTGTCTGCAGACACTTGGTGTGGATACACTGAGTGACACTTGGCTGATGGTATTTTGACAGAGGTAAGAATATTCTCACTCAGATCAGTGAGAGTCCCAGCCTCAGGGCAGGGATGAGGGCTCTTTCAGACACAGTTAACAGTGGCTGGGAGATGGGGCAGGATTGAGATCAATTGTGTTGCTTTGGAGGGGGCCCATGAGAGACCCACTGTAGAATTGGTCTTTCCTTACTTTTCAAGCTGTGGAACTTGTGTGGTGTATCACATTGCTTGCATGCAGAGGGCTTCTCCTGGAAAAGCTTATTCCTCCTCTGGATGTCTGCAGACAAAGCATCCTCTTCCTTTGAGGAACTTCATCAATCATTTCCCTTAATTTTTGTTTTTTAAAATGTATCTTTTAATCAAGCAAGACACACAACGTGTATGGAGCCTTTCCCTGGAGAGAAGAGAGAGCACTAATAACCCCCTTGACACACATATTTGGAAAATGGTGATGATTTTTCTGGGGAGCTGAGCTAACTGTCTGTAAGAAGTTTAGATCTGGAGCCAGAGATCCTGGTTAGGCCTGCCTGTGGTTACAATGTAGTTGTTTGGGGTTTGTAGAAGTTGTCTGAAGGAATCTGAATTAAAAACAAACAAAAAAACCCCAACCAACCAACCAAAAAACAAAACAAACAAAACAAAAACAAAACAAACAAACAAACAAACAAACAAAACAACAACAACAACAACAACAACAAAAACAGAAAAAGAAAAAACAAAAAACCCAACCAAAAAAGCAAAACAAGGGGAAGCTGTTTCTGGCAGTCCTGTTCTCTATTCGATCTGACACCAGAACTGGCTTAAATCTCACTCCATCCTTCTCCAGCTATCAAAATTGCTACCAGCTCTATTATGACAGCTTAACATGCTTCCTCTCGCTCCCCACCATGGCCAAGGTCACTGAGAACATGAAACAGTATCTCTTGCCTGAAGCCGACCTTAGTAGGCTGCCGGGCTGCTTTGAGATTTGTCTGAGTGCACAGCTAATGCCCTGCCAGCACAGGTGTGGACTTGCTGGTGCTAAACAAGGTGCTGAACAACAACAGTGAGGAGTTTCTGCAAAGCATCCGTAGCAAACTGAAAGTGCAGAAGTTGCTTGCCCCAAATGGTGGAACCGACAGCCCAACATTGGAGAAATTAATTGCAGCATGCAATTCGAAGTGGTGATGGTGGTTTCCAGTGAGTGAATATCATGGTTACATAATTTAGGCAGGAGTACGTCCAAGAAATCTTTTTCTGCCTTTTTGATTTTTGCAGGGTGCAAAATACAGAAGCCATTTTAGGTAAAGGCTGTGCAGTAGTAGCAAAAGTTTAGGAGGGATCTAAATGAGGCAAGGATAGAAGGAATTGTGTTATCATACTGTATGTGACAGACTGACAAAGGTTGTGTGTTTAATGTAATGCAACACATGATTGTCATAGTGCTTTCAGGCTTTAGTTAAATCCTTACAGGTTTTATTTCTGTGCGTACATGTACAACTGAATGCTTGCTCTCGATAGTCTCTGAATGCACTCTGGTATGTGTTTTGTTGCTCAGGCCAAGCTATTTCTCATCAGTGCATTGTTATTACTGGTGAACTCAGAAAAACAAGGGAGAGGAGCATTCTTCTGTGCTTGCTCTTGTTCTTCTTAAAGCCAATGGCATAACCTCTGGTCAAGCAGCCACAGATGGTTCCTCTCCACAGTGTAATTCTACAAATGTCTATGCCAGGTGAAGACTTTTCTCTACCCATCAGCTCTGAAAATGGAAGAAGAGATTTGGGTGCTACCTAATCCGGGAAAGTTCCTTAGTCCTACCCTGGCATGTTTTACTTTTAGCTGTTTAGAAAGTTTGTAGGTTCCCTTCTGCCAAAGAATTAGAATTAGAATCCTAATCTCCAGTTGGCAGGCAGCTGGAGGGTAGTAACATCTTTATGTGGAGTGGCTACATCTGGTAGGGGACTTAAAATTTTAGTCATTTTCACATTCCTTAAAAATAGTAAAATATATAGGAACTAAAGTAGGAGCAAAATTTACAAGAGTATTAAACAAGCAATCTGACTTCTCCTGCTGATGACAGACTTGATACAGCAATATGGTATGCACCATCCTGGAAGGCAAATGAAAGAACTGGATGCAAACATAGGAACTTTGTGTTCAGTGTGTGCAAAAAAAATGTTCTGTTATGGATATTGTTTGCAAAGAAAAAGAATGTTGAAACAATATAAAGTTTGCAGCATTAAAATCAAATACAGAAATAAAGCAGCTAAACTCCTAGCAATAATATCAGCATTTCTCTCTTGGACATTTACTGTTTTTCAGAGTATCTGCTTCATATCAAAATGCATAGTATGTGTAACTACCTATTAAATCAGATCTGAGAGTCACACTATGTATGCCAATCATCCAGAAAAGAGTTGCTACTCAAACTTTTTCATTCTTTTACCTTTTATTTCTTATTTTGTTATTTTCACAGTCTTGGAAAAGTGAGGGGTTTTTTGATATTAATTTCCTTTATGTAAAAAAGGTTATAATTTAAAAGTATCTTTTTGGTGTTTAAATAGTCCCTCTGTGCAATTCACACCTCACTAAAACCAGCAGGGCACTAACACAGCTGTTCAGTAATGTTGGGTTTGTGAGGCTCTTTCAAAGTAGTGTGAGTCTGATGAAGAAAGTTTTTGTTGTGTGTTACAATTATTCTTCATAGTTTGTGGCTAGCCTTGGAAACTGCAGAGCTGACTTTATCTTTTAATACTTATATTCATACCTGCATTTCTTGATCTAAAAGCAGCAGTGATTTTGAGCTCTAAACCTACTGCATGTAAATCAGATGTGCACCGAAGCATATTGAGGCTCACAAGAGAAGGGACACAGATTATCTGTGTGCTTCAATGTGTGGGTTTAATGAGTCTTCAATTGGAAGACTCCATTGATTGGAACAGTATTTTCAAGCTTCAGCTTTTTTTTACTTTTTCCCTATCTAAAGAAGGTATCTGTGAATTTTTGTTTGTTTTTGTCATTAGAAGGAGAGTAATTCTGCATTTCTCTATAATAGCTTGTATGCAGCTGAGTGAATTCTGCCCAGATTTATATGTGCAAGGCTCAAACTGTATTTGAAGAAACTTGAGCACTGATATTTTACCTCTGCCATAGACTTAGAATCTGAAACTGACATACAGGTGTATGATGAAAGTGGCCCTAGCAAGAAGCATTTAAAAAAATACCTGCCCAAACAACAAATAGAAAATACTGTAAAGCTGCACTTGCACTTTACAGTGTCATGTACTTTGGTGCCTCAAGGAAAGAGTTGAGCTTTTATAGAGTTTACAAGTCATTAATATTGATTTTTTTTTACTTTTTATTTTTAATGTATCTGAAGGTGCTTCTGAAATCTTCTGGCTTTCTTTTTGTGGTGTTTTGTGTGGGCATTCAGTCTTATGACCTCTGCTGTTGGATTCTTTCCCTGCCTCGCCCTGAGTCTGGAGTTTTGAATTAAGTGGTGTTTATGCACAAGGGTGCTGGTAGTGGGGGTAGGGAACTTGTGTTTGAAGTTTTATCTAAAGCAGATCCTCTCTGGGTTGCTGGGTACCCCACTGAGAGATAGTTAAGGTCATACACCCTGCTGTCTAAAGGCAGAGAAGAAGGATGGAGTAATGCTGACTCCATTCAAAGTTCATTCATACTAGCTAACTACTGTCAAGTCCTCATGCCTTCATCCTCCGGGCAGAAAGTGGAAGAATGAGGGAGTAGTGTATGCTCAGGTCTTGCTCAGCAGATCAAGATGCCAATGATAAACACTGAACATAGACCTAAGAACTGAATAGAGCTTCCCAGCTACCTGTCTGAGATGTGCCCAAAAAGTCCTTATCATTTAGACTAGATCCTGGGCTTTCCCACAGTGGCATCAGTTTGGCCCGCAACAATGTGATGGGGCAGGGATGATTCTGTTCTACACAACACGAGGATGTAGTTGATGGAGTGGTTTTGAAGAACTTTAGATGTCAGCAACATGTAACAGCAAAGAACAGTCTGACAGTGGTAACACATTCATAGTCTATGTGACTATGCCTTTCTTAAAGTGGAGTTTTTCAAAAGTAACTGTTCGATTTAGGTTTTTGGACCTTGTTCTGCCATGTCTCAGCCTGATTGTTCTGTGTACTGAATGCCTAAAATTCCTTCTGATTGCAATGGGAAGTGTAAAATGTTTTACAACTCTCAATATTAAACTCCAAAATATCTTGTATTAGCCAGCCCAAATGAGAGGGCAGAATTAAAATTTTTCTTTGTTTGTCAGGTAATTTTTTATCTGAGATCTGATTCAACTAGGTGAAGGACCAGAATCTGGGAGGCAGCTGAGGATGTGTTTCCATGCTGGAGTTCAACCTATCAGATACTTTTCTTTTTTCCCCTTCTTCATTTGTAGGTCTTCATCTGTAGATATCAAAGTGCTTTAAAGCACAGAGTTAACTATTGTTATCTCTTGTTTTTTTTAAAACCTGGGGGATATGCAGCTGTAGCAAAGTGACAAGCCAGACTTCACACAGGGCAGTAGCTCTGCTGAGGAAAATGACTAAACATCATGAGTCTTTGCCCAGTGCTTCATCAGGCCCCTGTCCTGCAAAAAGGGCATTTTTTTAAAAGACTCATTGGCTAAATCCTAACAGTTTAAATACAAAGCATGTCGGCGAGAGGTGAATTTAGCATGCAGAAGGATTTGGCCCAAAAAGAGGAAATTACATTATCTTCCTACATAATCAATAGCTGCAGTTGAGCTGAGGCCTTGGCTATGATGTGGTGGGTCCTCGCATTGCTTTGGGATAGCTGCTCTTGTTGAACTAACTTTCTTTACTCCAGCAACAGCAGCAGCTGCAGTGCGGTGTAGACATGCCTAAACTAGCTTAAATAGTTCAGGTACTGTTAGCCACCGAGCCAAAGAACCATGGAGTTCAGTGTGGGCTTGGTGCCTAAGCCTAATGCTGCTCTTCATGAGTTCAGCATTTCTTTACCATCTCAGCTCAAGCAAGCCTAGTAATATGTTGAAAAGAAGGCTGGAGTATGTGGTACTCTGTCTGCACTAGTACTTTTACCAGCAGAGCTGAGCATGGAGCTAGGGTTGATCACAGGAGATATTGCCAAAGGTAGCAGTGTAGTGAAAGCTGCTTTGCCTCTCTCTGCCTACTGTTCTCCCTCTTACTACTGTTCACCCTTCCCCTGATATTCATCAGGAGCTGCCTTGCCTTTGAGTCCATTTGCTATGAAACTGCCTAGTCATTAAGGTTCTACTGGAAATCATGAACATCTAGGAGCTGGCAAAGGCTTGGAGAACTGGCTACCTGCTGGAAATATTATTGGCCTTGCCTGACTGTGGCTCTAACAGGAGAACCTCTATGGGTTAAATATGGGAAAATCCAGGACCATTACCCCTATGTTTATTACTGGGTACTGTGGCAGAAGCATTTGTGATGTGTTCTCTCAAGTCATTGCCCAGATGGTGGGCTCCCAGCTCAGCCTCTGTCTGTAAATGAGCTTTGCTGTTATCTATAACTTGTCGCTTTCTCCTGGCAGCCAAGGACATAAGCAGCAATGAGGGCTCAGGTCCTTGAGAGCTAAGTAACTTCTGCTGAGTCGATAGAGGAGGTACCATCACTGTCCTCAGTTTTGTTTGCAGGAACAGCCTCATCAAATAGTGTTTGTAGGCAGAGATCATAAGTAGACTGTCGAGCTGTTAAACTGCCAACCTACCCACTAGTTTATTCTGCAGAAGAAATACAAGCATGCCTGGACCAACCCCCAGAACTCATCTCTGAACTCCTCTCTCCTTCTGTCAGAATTCCCAACTTGTTTTTAAAATGGCATTTATTTTTGTTATATTGCAAAAGAGTTGGATGCAGTCTGCTAATTGTGCTTTCCCTCTTCTTCTTTATGCATTGAATTTTGTTCATTTGCTTTACATGCCTCAAGTTGCTGTAATGCTGCTGGGAAAGTAATTGCCTTGCACTTTCTCTTTCTGATGCCCACGGGTGACTGTGGGGGACTCCTCCCTGGGTACAGTGCAGAGTTAAAAGCCCAGCTTTTGCTGCCTTGCTTAAGACCTGGTTATTTCTTTTCTTCCTTTTTTTTT
>WEIV01029036.1:76563-111485 GCA_013390005.1 Calyptomena viridis
AGCTGCCTGTTATATCAATCACAGAGCTGGGATCTATTTATAGGTTGGGACTCAGAGTACTGTGTCCTAGTCACAAAGAGAGGCAGAGACGCAGAGGGGACTGTCGGCTGGTGCAGGCAGAACCAAAAGATATTTAATCAGCAATTAGAAACACCTGAGGGCAAGGGAAATTCTACTCCAGCCTCGAGCTTCATCTCTCAGCCCGCAGCATGTAAGTAGCAAACTTCTACATTTTATTGCATTTATGGGCTTGTTTTTTTGTTGTTGGTTTTTTGTATTTTGGGGGGTTTTTTTGATCCAAATGTTGCTTTGCGGCAGTCCTTTTATCTGGTCTAAAAATTTTGTCAGCATCTTGATATAGTTAAAGGTAATGATTTTTTTCTATTTTCACACTGTCAAAGGAAGGTCAGTGCGACCCACAAGGAGTGGAGTTGGTTCAGAACTTTGTAGAAATCAGGCGGTTTCACTGTTTGAGTGTGGCTTTTTCCTATGGAAATAAGCAAATGAAAGTTTGAGTGGAACAGTTTTGTTTTGGGAATAGAAACGGTCAGGTTTGCTGGCATTCCAAAAAGGTCAATGTATAACGTAACTCTGCTTAAGGGCTTACCAAGGACAGGTGCTATTTATCCCATGCTGGTAAAGGCAAACCTGGAAACTTCAGCAGTCCTGTCTTAAAAGAACCAAGTGACACCCTTTCCTCTATGAGGGAAAAAACCACCCCCCCAGCTTCATATCGAATCTTCTCTTATCAGGGAGATGAAATGAAATTTTGCTTTTACTGAAGGCATTTATCATTGAGCAGTTGATGTTTCTTTAATTTTAAAAGTCCCAAAGCAACTGAAGTCTCTTCAATGACAAAAGAGGGGTGCAAGTCTTTGCAAAGTCGGCACAGTGACAATCAAAGAAGTAACTTACTCTCTCATCACCAATGAGGTGTTTGCTTTAAAGCAGCCAAGATGCAAAATGTTTGAACAATGATATATTTTTGTTAGCAGAAATATAAAGAGAGGGAGAGCAATAATTAGTCAGAAATTGGTTTTTATTAAAAGCTTTTAGTATAAGAATTTTGTCAAAATAAGAGATTTTTCTTGTTTCATATTTTTGCTTCAGAGGTTTGTGTTACATCTTTTTACAAAATTTATGGTTTATATTTATTTTTAAGTATAGAAAAATGACCTTGATTTCCTGTATCTGCTGTGTCTACCCCCCAAAACATCAATATTACAATTTTTTATTTTGATATGTTAAGTATTTTAGTATAAACTTCTCATTAAATATATGTTCTAAAAACTTCCCCCCTCAATTTACCATTTTTGAAAGTAACAACGAATAAAATGAATCTGAGTTTAAAATATTTTGGAGGAACAAATGTCTAATAAAAATAGAAAAATAAAACCAGAGCTGTCTCACAGTTAAAATATCAAGTCCTGAGAAATACATGATGATAGATTAATTACTTGAACTGGTTGTAAAAAGGTGACAAATAGGCTTGTTCTTTAGTCTTTTATTTTGCATTTCTTTAATGTACATTTTATAATACTGAAAGCATTTAGCTGAAATTCTAGGAATAAAAAATACTGACTACAAATTAATGCTTTCTAAGTTTTTAACCATTGCTATGAATAATCTATCATTCATCTAGAATTCTTATATAAAGGTTTTAGGCTTTTAGGGTAATATGGATAAACAAGGTGAACTAACATACACAAATAATTCCCGAAAATATTACAATACACCTCTTGCTGTGAAGCTTCCTTCCCCCAAATAAAATAAAACTGTGAGCCTGATCATTCTCAGCATATGAAACTTCATTACAATTATTAAGGCTTTTTATTTTACTTAAAAATGAATATATTTAAATCATTTAACTCCCTTTTTTGTTTGTTTTGCCATGGTTTTTTGCTTCTCTGTGATAATGCAATGTTACTGTATAATAAAGGGAGAGCAGATTTTTCTGAAAGGCATCAAATGAAAAAAATTCCTGACTCTGGGACTAACAATCTATCATATAGCTGGTCTTAGATCCCCCTAAAAATTGAAAATCGAGGGACATAACTGAAAAAAATAAAGATTGAATCACTCTCTTCCCTATACAGAAAGAAATATCAGCATGACTATGCTTGGCAACTACTGCAAAAATTCCCCTCATTTGCCATACATTTTTGCAGAAATCTGAGCATTCCCAAAGAAGTCCTCCAAGTATAAGTTCATAAAGGATTCAGTCTTAAGAATTTTGTTTGGACTATTCAATAGTTGTGTCCACATAATTGCTGGACTTTATTCTTCTCTTTCAACTGCATGTGAATCCTTTGCCCTGTTAAACCTGTCATATCTTTTTATTACTCCATTGATAAAAAATACAACCAAGCACTTACTATCCTGTGGCATGGCAATCGATGCTTTATAGGACCAGCTATATGGAGGGAGAAAGTTACCTGTGGTTAGAGGTAAGACTGATGCATTATGTGGTAGAAAGTGTTTGTTATTTAGTTTCTGCTTCACTAATGATTCACATTTTGTAGAATAAGCACCCCATCAACCTCCAAACTGACTTACTGCACACGTGGTGTTGCATGATTTTTTTTTTTCAATCATTAAAAAACCAAACAACAAACATCTTTTGTTTCATCCTAGTTTATTTGTTTCTTTGACTGCAAAATAATGATTGGCATGCAGATTCTCTTTTCCACGCCTCTCCTTTCATTGCTGAGTATGATATCTCTTGGGAATTATAAATAAAACCTGTGCCAAATCTGCTGCACAGGTGTCTGGAGTACACCATGCTAAGGTGTCTCACTGTAAATCCCTGAGAATATGAAGTAAACACCAGCAGGTTAAAAATACTCTTCTTGAAACAATTCTGTGTTTTGAGGGGCCTTCTGAACAAACCCCCCAAAGCCAGCATCCAGTTATTAAAGACTATGTAGCTATCTCTCTTTCTTACATTTTTTTTATCATTTCACCTGTACATCTGTCCATCTATTTCTCAGCTCTCTATTTTTACATTTCATTATGCTATGCTTGCTCTCTAGCTCTTTTCTTTTCCTTTCCTGAAGACACATTTCTATCTGGCACAGAAAATAAACTCAGATTGCGGGTAGTTATGTTAATCTAATTCAATCCTCTGTGGGTTAGGAGTGAAATTCTAATAGTGGAGCTGTTGAGGGCTTTTTTGTTAATGGCTTGGGGATTACATTGAGTTAAAGGCTCATTTCCTAATCAAACAGAGAGGGAGAGAGTGACTCCGAATATTTATGAGTCTCCCAGCGCGAGTTAAACATTGAACTCCAAAAGCAGGATTTCAGTGCTGCAGAAAGAGTTAAAACCCCTCAGGGCTGCTGTGGAGAGGGGAAAAAAAAAGGAAACCAGTTAAGCCATCAGCATTTTCAACTGCTGTATAACTTCAGTTTGAGAGAAAATAATCATCTCACAGAGCTAAAATGGAAACTGTAGCAAGATATTTAAAACAAAGTCAAGTGATGCTTCAAAAAGGCTCTTCTTCAGTGAAGCAGGATGCACGCAGTGCATGCAGCAGCTTAATAGAAACTCCAAATAAATATTCTTCTAAATGAGAAGGATTGGAGGGTGAGCTGTCTTTTTATTATTAATGCCTGGAAGACACGATTTAATTTTTTAATGCTTTTTAATTTTTGGTTCCACTTAACTCTTGGCTAATCTTTTCTTAAAAAAAAAAGAATTATGGAAAGGTCAGTATCTAAATTGTTCTACTTCTCTTCTGTAAACCGGTATCCTTTAAGGCATTTTTTTCTGTCCTTCAGTTTATCTGGAGTCTTGCATCAAATAGTCTAGTTGGAGAACTGGATTCTCTGTGACAAGAATGATTGACCAAATTAATGCTTGATTGCTTTTGTGATGAGTTCATCACACATGCGTGGGCAGCTTGGGCAGACCATGTTGTTCCTGAAAAAGAGCAGGCCTGCCTGCCTGCAGCAAGCCGAGGACTTCTGTGTTGCCAGAGCCCAGTGTGTTGTGAACTAGCCAGCAGTAGTAGGCTTTTTTGCCCTGGACTGGGACTCAGAAAATCTGTCTGCAATAGGTGAACTGCTCAAAATCAAGACTGTGCCATGATCCTGCCTGTCCTCTGAAAAGAGGTCCTGGAAAGGAACAGGGATAGAAACCTGCTGTCTTCTGACAAATGTCCAAGTCATATCTCTCTGTTCCTCAGTTTCCCTGTCTGTAAAATGATATATGACTGTCATCAAAGTAACTCCAAGTTCTACAGAGAACAACCTTATATAATTCCCAATTGGCTGATTTATCCGTGGGGAAAACTGCAAATCACTGACATAGATGCATACCTTGAAAACACGAGGGGTTTGTGCTGGGAACAAGAGTTGCCCCAATTCATTTTATTTGTTGCTGTTGTTGGTTGGTTGGCTGGGTGGTTTTTATTTTGTTTTGTTTTAATGCATTTTGAACAAGATATCAATAAGGTTTTCTGATTTTGGCACAACAAGCAGATAAAGGTTAACATAATTCTCAGGTAACATTCAATGGTGGTGTCCTATATAGTAGGTCTGAATTTAGTCTTGGTGACTCTTGTTGAGATGATGCTCCAGATTTATTACTTGAAAGTGGAAAACTCTGGATAAAAAAGTAAGCTTCATTCTGGAGCCATGTGTATCAATGGTCATCCTGTATACACCAAACTTGGTGGTTTTGCTGACATGTCTATCTGGATGTAGCACCTTGAGGTGAGAATTGGCACCTTGCCCTAGTTTTACGATTATTGAAAACTGCAACCTGATGTGAATGCCTGAGGCCCCTTTCTCTCTGTGCCTGGACCTGCTGAGGAGAGCACCATCACCTAGAGAGTACTTTATTAAATGCCTTTGAAATACATAAAAATTGTGTTCTTTCCCTCTAATAACTGGCACCTACAGCAGATCACTTTGAGACAGGAGCTTTCTGTTGCGGAGCTGAAAACTTTAACATTTTTTTCCTGCCTTCTTTCCTTCCCATCACAGTTTCCTTTTTATTTGCCTCAACCTTTTCCTCTCCTGCGCTATTCTGCTGTGGCCATAACCTAGCAGTTTGTACTTAGATTTTCCCTGTTGACCTTTCAGGCAAAATACACTTTCTTCTCTTCTTTTTGTTACTTCCAGTGCTATGCTGAATTGTATGAATGACCTGCTGCTGTTTACCCTGAATGTGGCTGCATATCAGTGCAGCTTTGCCTGGCATATATATAGTTTATGAAGAACTGGGGAACTGAAAACTGATCTTCAGCTTTCCCACAAGCTACATAGAAAGCTACTGTGTTCTTGTATGTCACAAGTATTTAAAAAAAGTATAGCAGTGTAGGAATTTCAGGGAAGGAAATACTGTGGCTCTAAACTTCTAAAGCACACAATTTAGTTGACACAATGTCTTCAAAGTAATGACAGTTTTAAAGTCTCAGTACTCTTGAAAGTCTGTAAAAAAAGGGCTGCATCTTCAGGGGAACATACCTTTTCTAATGGGATTCATTTTGGAACTATATCTTGCTATTTGTATACTAGAAAGCATATGCCCAGCATGTACAACAGGGAAGCATAAATGGCTATTCTTATTCACTAAGGGGTTGCTGCCCTCTCCTTTCCCTCAACCATGTGAGATGAGAATGATCCCGCTCACAAGAGTTCCACGCTGCTCTCAGAATGGATTCTCTATCTCTTCATAATTGTGTTTGCTGGGTCAGCAGGAAATATACTCCACAAGTTCTTGTTTCCCTAGCCTTCTGTGATCAACTCTTCATAGCAGGCCTGAGCAAATGACTGATAGCTATGTACTAAAATGTAGGCATTTAATCGGCATCTCTCTAAAGCTCACAGGACATAGAGGGTGACTTTCTGGTGAGGAGAGAGGGTATGTCTGCCACCAGGCTTGCCTCACAACTTTCTCTTTTTTTTTGCTTTGTTATTCACCCTCGGGCCTTTTCCCACAGGCCTCCTGGACTATTTTATAACTGCAGTTATTCTCATTTGCAGCTTTTTCTACTGCTTCCCTTTAAATAAGGAGTTCTTCCCTGTTGTATTATGTACCCATTGCCTAGTACAAGGGATTTCAACATTTCTCTGTTGGTCATGTGAACTTCAGTAGATTAGTGAAGAACTCATGTAAATAGGATTTTCTCAGTCATACTTTTTGGACCCACAGTCTGTAGCACTGAGAACGTGGCAGCACTCAAGTTACAACTATTGGCAAATACTGTCTTTGCATGGGAGAGGGCAGCAAGGATTTTCTGATTGAAACATTGTCTAGGAGGGAATTACTTGTTTCAGCATCCTCTCTAATACTTCACCTAAAAGTCATTCTAGAAGCCTATCTGGAGTCCTAGTGCTTTTTAGGTGGAAACTTCTGTGTACAGCTGAAATGTGTTCATGGCCAATTTTACACCAAGTTGTTTGTTTCACTGTTGCTCTTTAATTCTAGCTCTAACGCAGACTCCCTGTTCAGTCTAAAGTCAGTCCCTTCACTGATGATATGCATTTTGTCCATCTTAAATGAGGTTCCTGCTTGCATCGTTCTCCATGTTCTATAGAGAATTGCATGACCACAGCAAAACTCCTTATTTTACTGTAGGCTCTGAGAACAGTCCTGCTTTGCCTCTAGTAACCCCTATTCCTTTCTTTACATTGCAAATAATCACACAAATCCATTCTTCCTGAGCTTTCTCCCCATATCTCTTACTCTCTTTTTGCTACATAGGATTAAACTTCAGTTTTGTGGTCTTTAAATAGGTTCTACCCTTGTGACTCTCTGTAATGACTGTTCATGCAGTCTACTGCCTATGCAGCCCCTTCTGTGAGTGTGAGCTAGTGCTCTGGGAGCACCTTCTACTCTCTGAACAGGGAAGTAGTGGGGCATAGAGAGCTATGGTTTCTTTGGGACCCTCTGTCCCCCCTCTCTCGATCAGTTGCAATGATGCCTCCCTATGCTCCGAGGGCAGTATATATAGATATGTTATTGCTGTGCTGAAGTAATGGGCCATACTTCTTGGCAATACCATGTTCATTTGGATACGTTGCTTCTAGGTCTGTACTCTCTCCTGGCACATGGGCTTGTGGAATATGTATTTAAGGATGGAATTAATGGGGCTGCTGGTATGTTTGTGAAGGGTTAAACAATGGGGGGTAAGAGCTACAGCTTCTCTTGGGGAATAAGGACCAGCCAGAAGAATTGATTGTCTTGGCTTATTGATCCTTCAGGAAACAGCACTGAAGTGATAATGCTGTTCCTGCCACTTTGAGGCATTTTGTGCCAGCAACATCCTCTGTTTACCTAGGATAGTGCAAAGGAAGAGCTGCTCTCTTGCTAACTTACTCCAGAAAAACCCCATGCTAGACGTGTAGAGTTTACCACTTGTTTGTCTGCTCCCAGGGAGAGGTGGACAAGCAGAGGTAGCTCAGCAGGTGTTATTTTATAGTGTGTAATGGAGATTGGCTGCAAATGATAGTTTGTGAGTTGCTATACTGAGTCTTTGCTGGCAATACCTTGGTCTGTAGCATTCTGTGAAGTCTCAGGCTGTCATGTCACAGGATATCCATCAATCCCATCATTTTCCTCCCTTCATCTTTCTGGGACAATTGGCAGTCACTCCTCACTCGGTCTTGCTTTTAAGTTGAAACAGGGTAGTTCAGTGCTTTTGATCCTGTGATCCCAATACTAATTCCTAGGCACCTGTGTGGGCTGATGGGTAGTGGTTATGGTAAAACATCCCACTGAAGGGACAAACCTGCCCTGAGAAGTCAGGTATTTCTTTCTGGCCTCAGGTTGGCAGCAGGAGAAACACCCACCTGCTGCAGGAACTGATGGAGTAGCAGTTCTTTTTGTCTGCTCAGCTACACCACCCCTATAGATGGATGAAACACATCCAAAGAGCACAGCAATGCAGAATGTCTGCCCTGAGGATCTGTTAGGTGCTTCTGCAACCATGGGCCTGCGAGAGGTGGAGGCCCTGACTGTTTCTGGCTCTCAGTTGTCCTTGCAGCACAGTGGGCTGGGGAAGCCCTCACACTGTTGCCCCTGAGGCACCAGCTGCAAGCAGCTGATGAACCAGGCTTGCCTCACACCATTAGCTGGACCACTGCTGATACCTACAAGATTTGGCCTCTTATCTGCAGAAATAAATGAGCAGCTTGCTCATGGTGCTCCTTAACTCCTTTTCTCTCTGCTTTGTATTGGAACATTCTTTGCACCATTTCTCTTCCTGGATGTGTTGTATTTTGTGGAATCTCAGGCAGGTCTCTGCAGCTTCCTATAGCTAGGTCAGAAGGTCAGTTTGGGGGTATTGCAAAATCTTGCACAAAGCCAGGAGGACCTAAAGGCTATTGTGAAAAGCCTCTTTATTAAGTCAGGCCAGCTTATATATAGATATGCAAATAACATACAGAGCCATTTAATTACCCTACATATAATTTCTGTACTTCATCCTCTTTAATGTTGCCAACAACTTTATTGCTGCACTTGATGTTTGAATTGACATCACCATGTGAAAGGAAATGATGAGAAAAATTGCAGTATTGTTTTAAAAGAAGAAAAGTGTCTAGACCACAAGGTTTCAGGGAACAACTAAAAAGCAATGCCAACTATTTTTTTTTTTTTACTTAAAAAAAAGGGAGTGATATGAATAACTACCAGTGCATACTAGAATATATAATTTATTTTGGGACTTGATCAGTAGCTGAACATTTGAGGCTCACAATACTGGATTTAATATAGTATCTAAAATTGCATATTATGTAATGTAAAATTATTATTTGCTACTTAATAAATCTCACGCTGTGACTGTTCTACTTCTTCTTAACTCACTCCCAGACTATGGCTATGAGTTGTACTTGTATGGCAGCTTTGGCTGTTGCTTCCATTTTGCTCTTGTTGTTTGTATCATGACACATTCCCTACTGCTGGGACTGCTTCTTTAGCCATGAGACAGCTTCTGTCTGAAAGAGCTTCCCATCTGATTCAAAACAAGAGACTGCCAGTGTGTAGAGTCATTCATGAAGTCTGGGTAGAAGAAAGATGAGGGTAACCAAGACAGGAATATGTGGTAATGTATTGCTGAAAGTGTGGCTTCTTTGGAGTACTGGTGGCTTTACTTGAGGTACACCTAACTAAAAGATATCAAAAAGAGCATAGGCCTTTATTTTCCTTTGTGAAACCCAAATTCTTTGCTTTGCAAAATAAGCACCTCTATTTTCTTAGCTAGGAAATGAGCTCTGCTACGTGTTCTTGGTATCTTTATACTTGTATGTGTTTTCCTTATTTTTTTCATGGATCTTGTAGTCATCTTTTTCCTTTAAAAAAGAGAATAATTTTGGGGTACCCAATCTTGCTCATCCTGAATGTTTTTCTATTGTTACAGGTAGTATTTCTAAAGCTGCAAAACTTCCTAGGATAGATAAGCTATGCTACCTGGAGTACCTTATGACTAGCAGAGAAGACAAGACTGCAGCCACAGAGCAAGAGTGAGCTAAGCAGAACTTATAATTTCTGAATTTACCCTTTCCGAATGGTACTGTGTTCCTTCCCACTGACTGAGTGGTTCTTGTGGTAGAATTTTCAGGGCAGAAGTTAGGCCCAAAGGGAAGGAGGCAATGGGTTAGAGGGTACTTTCAGATATTTATATTTAAGACCACATTATGCAGCAGCTGTGAGTTTGTTTCAATGTGTAATATCCTTTGCTTGCAAATGCATAGTTCTGCAGAAGGTTTGGTCACCTGGTGGGTTTTGGTTTGGTGGTGTGTTGAGGCAGAGGAGCATTGCATTGCTGTATCATCAGCCAGTGAAGGTTTCTTGAAGTAAATGGTAACTACGTTAGAACATGCAGCAGGGCCTTTGCCATGCTGGTATTTGTTCCTTGTCACTTTGACATTGGCTTCTGGCTTCAACTTTCCTGTCTGAGAGTGAGAGGGAGTACCTGCAACACCTTCCTTCCACAGTGCAACATGTGGGAATACCTCCCCAGGTTTTACCTGACAGAGGAGGCATTTGGATAAGAACAAGATATTTTGCTTTTTAGATGAGGGTCCAATGTGAGAAAGAGGAAGGACCACAAACATTTCTGTACTCAGTGGTTATATGGTGCAGCCTGCTTCTTGTACAACACCTATTCTGTGAGCCCAAAGTACTGAAGAAATGCCCTGTTACCTGTTGAAAACTTGGTGTTTTGGCTTTTTTTTTTCCCCCAGGATTTTGTGGGCCTTTCTCAATGCAGCCATCTCTAAACGTTTAATTGTAAACCTGTGTAAACGTGGAAGCTCATGTAGTCTCATGTAATTTTGCTCCTTAATGTATGTCTTCAATAAAACATGAATGCCTTGGGGCTTCTGAGCACATTTGCTTTCATGGCCCAGAATTCACCTCTGTGGTGAGAGGACAGCTTTGCATTACTTTTCAGGAGCTAGAAGAGGCCAGGCAAGGGACAGCAGTGCCTCTTATGTTACTTTGAATGTAGATTGTAATCTTCTGCATATTTCACTGCTTTCTATTGGTAGGTACTGATGTGCATGGGAATCAACCCAAAATCTTCTACACTTTCAGCCCTCAGGCCTGAAAAACTCATGACAAGCCTGGAATG
Source organism: Calyptomena viridis (assembly GCA_013390005.1). Lineage (NCBI taxonomy): Eukaryota > Metazoa > Chordata > Aves > Passeriformes > Eurylaimidae > Calyptomena > Calyptomena viridis. The sequence continues at coordinate 87,146 of WEIV01029036.1, forward strand.
TTGGGGAACCATGATAGTTTTAGCTCTCCATCCCACCCAGAAATACTCCCAACTTCCTTTTTTGTTTTGAGACCATAAATAATGTGGGGAAATTATGTGAATATGAGGACTGATTTGATATGGTACAAATATCGTTTTGTACCATTTTCTATTTAAAAGTGGAGCCAAGGAGGAATTTATGCTGCTGGTTTCCCATTCATCTGGGAACTGCTGCAACTTTAGTAAAGGCACGTTTCTGTGGAGAGAGGACTCAAGCTGCTAATTTGACTGTCGGAGTTTATTTCTGGAATGCAGCAGTGTTTCACCAACAGAGCAGCTGTCCTGGAAACACTTACCACATGGGGTCATTTTCCTCTCTGTGTGTAATCGACAAATCCACCCCAGTTAATCTGAATCCTTTTAAGTCTCCTAAACTAGACCATAGGGAGTGCAGAGAGGTCTACAGGACTCTGACCTCCTTAACTTCCTTCTCCTATCATTAGGGAAGAAAAAATAGTCCCCTGCTTAAGTGTTCCTTAAAGGAGAAGCCTATAATCTCTTCTGCGTGTGGAAAACTGTTACTAACAGTAACATACTACTGACTGGGGGGAGGTGTTGGTACTTCATTTTCTATGGATATTTTGTGATAGTAGTTACACATCTCCTAGGTTTACCAGCTATTTCAGGTTGTGGAATCACAGCAGTTAGAAGTGGGAAAAGCTTCTTTGGTTATTCCATTCTTCTTCTTCTGTTTAATTTGCTTTGCTTGCATAGCTTTCTTCCATCCCTGTTCACTTCTGGGATGGAAGTTCCACAGGTCAGTTTCGTCTGCGACAAGAGAAATTTTCCTGGTTATTCAGTTTAAATTATTTCTTAATCTCTTTTTTTTCCCCCTCTCTCGTTCTTTCTCCTGTTGCCCAGTTCCTTTCTCACTGTTTCCACTCATCAGTACTTTTTGGATGTAAGTCCTGTCTCTCAAAACCTACTTGACTCCAGTAGGCTCTATGGGATTTTCCCCCTCCCCCCCACAACCTTGTATCAGTTTCTTGTAGGGCTGTATAATCTTTTACTGTGGTTGTATTGATTCAATATTTTACTCTTTGAATTTAGTGACTCCTTTCTTTGTTTTAAACCTGTCTTCTAGGCCAGGGTCCACGGCCAGTCATAGGTAGCAGTTTTTTGTGGGTAGGAGGACATTCTCTCTCCAGCCTGGACAAGGCCTCTTTCAAGAGACAACCACCTGGAAAGTCCTGCACCTGTGATCACGGGTGCATTGCTGGAGCTCTGCAAGGAAGGCCTGCATCTTCCAGGATTCAGGGACTGCTTCTTCAGTCGGATATTTGAAACTGAGAACACAAATTACTTTGATGGTTGCTTTCTTCTCTTTCCCCAGGCTCTGTGGTAGTGTAGCTTTTCAGATGATTAAGTGTGATTTGGGCTTCCTAAAAAATTAACAATGTCATCAAGGATTTTGGCCCTACAATCAGTTGTTTTGGAAAGTGATTTTAAAAGACAGCTAGAATACTTAATGGTTTAATTTCATAGTAAAGAAAACTAAAAAATATGCAGTGGATGCACAATTTCTTTTTCTAAGTTTCTTTGCCTTTCCAGATGAGTGATGAGGTGAACATAATTTGTCCTCGGTCATCCTTGTGGAAAGGTAGAATCCAGAAGGATGAAAGGGCTAATGTGATCTCTTTAAAGAAAAGGTACTACACTTTTTCCTTGCTGAAAGCCAAGGGGCAGTAAGTTGTAGTAGGAAAGTTAGGCTGATTATTTGAGAGATGTTGCAGAAGGACAGGTGATCAGTTTTTAAAAGCAGTCTACTATGACACAGATTGGAGAGGACGTTGCAGAAAAACAGTGTGTTTCTTTGAGAAGCCTTCACTAGGCAATAAAGTAGTAAATTCTGAGGTAATGGAAAAGAACAGAAAAATATTTTCCCCGATACTATGAAAAAGCCATGTTCCATCAAAACAGGCTATGTTCACTTGAAATTAAATGCTGGATTTCTTTTATCTGTTAAAACTAGCGTGGTGATTGGTTAGCCAGAATATGTGAGAAACTGGTAGAACAGGGATTTTCCTCTTTTGTTTATGGTCATCTGTTGCATCAAAGTTCTCAGCTTGACTTTAGGCTTCCAGTGCACCCATACTCAAAATGAATATTGTAGCAGTGAAGGCAAACCTGGATAGTGAGGTAAACAAATTGAGATTGACCGATTGACAAACAGCTCTCAGCTCGTTTTGTAACCATGATGTAATGAATTTATAGCATTTGCTCTCATTGGCAACTTGCTCTATGAAGCTTGAATAAAATTGCGAAACAGTATAGGAGATCTTTAAAAAATTAAATCTCATTTTCCTCACTCTAACCAACCCAAAGATTACTGGACAGATTTAAATAACCACTTTTCCTCTTTATGATTTGTGTGTTGCACAGAACTTTCCATTAGTCTTTATACATTCTTTGTATATGCTTTATAATTTCTGGTAGATAAAGCATATGTCCTTTGGAAAAAATGGGTAGTTTTTCATAGGAAGGTTACTGTAATGTATAAGAAACTGCCTTATAAAAACCATATGTGACTCCTCTTAACTGAAGCTTATTTGGAACAAACAAGTATTGGACGGTAGATACAGTGCAAACACTTCTAAGTGAACAGTTTCAGCAAACCAAAGGAGATGCTGTCTTTGCATACACTTGTCTTGCTTTCTACAACTCTTAAAGGACCACAGAGAATCTAAAGACAGATCTATACTACTCATGCTCTAGGCCTAACTGCATTAAATCTAAAATCCACCTACTAACTCCTGCACTTGTGTGGGCAGCTTCTCAACATTAGCATCTTCTAGAGAGACATACAACCTTGATTTAGAGACATTGTGATAGACTATCTAGCATGTCTCATGGCAAGTGATCCCAATGGCCAATTCCTGCTGTTTAAAAATGTCTTTATTGCTAAGTGAAATTCGTCTAGTTTTGGATACCAAGAATAGTCTTGTCTTAGATCCTTTTAAAGCAAGATTGAAGAACTTGCCACTATTAAATTTTCCTCCACTTACAATTAGATCAGGTTACCTCTTAGCCTGTTCTTGGAATTAAATTTATTGCACTTCTTAGATCTCTCACTGGATAGGTTTTGTTTCAAGCAGGTATTAGTTTGACAGCACCATGCTTTTCAGTTCACTAACTTATGTCTTTCAATCTCATTCTGTCTCAACCATGTCATCATTTATCTACACAAATGGGGACATTTTCAAAGAAAAATACCCCAGATATGAATGTTTTTAAGAAACCCTTTGACATTGGTCATAGTTTCACAACTTTCACAACTGCTATGTTGTGGGGGTCATGGGCCATGTACAGGTATTTTTGTACAGCTGGATGTAGAGTAATCCTGCATGTGGTCAGTTTGCATTAAGCTAACCTTTTGGCATTTTTAACCCAGATCAGCTCCTCAATGTGAGTTGTATAAACATGTGTTAACAAAAGAGAGGAAGCAGGATAAACGTTGCTCAGATGATGACAGTGGGATCTCTGCTTTCTGCAACAGAGGTGGATTGAAGAGCCTATGTAGAGAGACTTCATTTTTCTACAATCCAATTTGTAAAAGTTAAACTCCTAAAGAAAACAAATAGGCAGGAACAATGTCATTTTCATGCTCTTTAAATTTAACACATATATGTTATTTGTGTCAAATTAAAGGAAAATCTACATTTATGCAGAGGGCAGGAAGAGATGAGGTTCTATTACTGGTAATTTAAAACACAACCTTACTCTAAAATCCACCAGAGAAAGAAACTCAATATACTCTAAAAGCCTTTGGGCTTTACCCATGCTGTATGTGGCAGAATGTGGTTGTGTTGCTTCAGGAAGAATTTTGGGACGAAATCCTGGTTTGGGTGCTTTTATGTTCATACTTTCCCCACTTTGCACAGATCTTAAGAACAGAGTTACTTCAAGGAAGCTGAGCTCTGTAAGAAAATGAGTTTCACATGAGAACAGAACTAGTAGCCTGTTGCTAAGGGCACAATTGAGTCAATCTGAGAGGGAATGGGCTTTCTTCTGTCTTTCATGATTTTAGAACATTTAATTATTTCTTCTGACATGTCCCCCTCGCCTGCCATGAGAAGGCCACTTCCTTTCATCCCCCCTTGCTAGGATATTAAGGCTAGTCAAAACCAGCCCCTGTGAATGGATGTAGTAATGAAGCCCATTCATCAGTCTCAAATGCAGGTGGCCTGTATATCCATAATTTTACCATGAGTTTTATTCCTCTCCTGTTTAAATTAGAATTTGATTATCAAGAGAGAAATTGTAAGTGCTTTTCCAAAGAATTCCAGAATCAGTTGGTAGGTATATTGAATTGCTTGTACATTCAGTATAGCTGTATCCCTACAAAGAATACTGGGATTATGAAATCAAGGTAAAGGTGCTTCATGCATCAGAATTACAGCTGCTGCAGTGAAATATACCCTTCTTTGTACTTTGTCTGAATGTGATTGTTTGTGATATGGGCAATCTAAGATTTATGGAAATAGCTTCTTAGCTGGTGTAAACCAGTACAGCTGCAGTGAAAGCAAATGAGCTCTGCCACTGTACATGATGTTACAATTTGGCCCTTGGTGTCACTAGGAAGATGTTTCCTTGCTTTTAAGTGGTCAGGTTTTATATGTGCAGGGTTGTCAGCAACCTAAAACAAGCCTAAGCATGGTTCCAGCAGAGGGTTTTTAATTTTTGGCTGTACCTACATGAAGGGCAATACTCCCATAAGGTAAGCGGAACACAGAACTCAAAGAGAGAGTGTGGGGGCATGGTAGTGATGGCCAAGTCTTATGTGAGTTGACATTGTAGCATGACAGGCCAAGAGGACAAAGTGGACAGGCTGCAAATGTTGGCCTTTTTGTAAGAGTTGATTGTGTTGTGTGCAGGCAAGACACCAGGAAGCAATGAGGTAGTGTTCTTGCTTGGTGCTGCTCTAGTGAGATGTTCAGCTCTGGGCATTAGCAGCAAAAAATGCAAAGGAAACTTGGAAGGTAGTAAGAGAAGAACAACAAAAATGATAACAGAGCTGGAGGGATTGTTTTTATGAGGAAAGATCAAAAGAACTAAATATGTGAAGCTTGGCTAAGTGATGACTAAGAAGGGAACGTGAAAACTACCTACAACTGTTTGAAGAGTATAAACACTAGAGGTGAGCAAACAGCGGGGAGAAATAGTCTGTGAATATGAAAGTAATTTTCAGTTTAGCTCCGTTTCTGTCCTTTAGTGATCACTTTCTGTTAAGACTTGTGCTTTTCAGAAAATATTTTCGGGAAAAGTTTCACTTGTATATTGAAGTGCTTCAGTATGTGCAAGGGAATTCTGAAGTGTAAATTCAAACTTCAAATTTGAAATTTGGTTTAGCTTACATAAGTCACCCAGTGTGCTAATCAAGAGTATGCAAATTTTGTGCATGGCAAATCAAATAAGTGGTTGACAACTGTATTTTCAGTTTTAACATGGCATTTGTATGCTTCCCTGATGGCATTACTTAGTTAACTGAGTAATGCAGGATAGGTTCCAACTGCTTTCTATCAGCTTTGCACAAAAAGGTGAGGTATTGGCTTTTGTCAACAGGCTGCATTTTATGAATTTTTAGATTTGTATGTTGAAATGTTAGGGAAGGTGTATTTTTTTCTTTAACAAGGGTTAAAAGTGACTAGAACCCAAAACCAAAGTCTGCTGTGTATATAAGGGCTGTTAGTGCAGTTTTATGAAGTTGTCCAGATGCACTGTGAGGGAGATATTTTTTAATTTTTTTTGTGCACAATTTGTCAACTGAGAAAGGAGCTAAATTCACCTGTGACCCTCTGTGGACAGTTAGAGCAACTGAATTGAGAAAACATTTCAGATGGTGAAATTTTCCACTCCTGGAGGTCATTTAAAGCTCGTGGGAAGAGCAGTAGAAGTGGTTGCTGGACAAGCTTCAGGTGAACGGACTAATTTGGTAAGTCATTTTCAACTTTGGTGATTTGTGAATTCAGGCATTAAAATACTATGCTAATACTCAACAGGCTTTTCTAAGCATCTTTCCCTGTTAATGCAGGACTGATATGTGCTGCCCAGTGAATAACAAGAAATGTAGAGTCAGCTGTGCAGATACCCAGATTTATTTCCAGAGGCATTTTCTTAAAGTGTGTATGTGTGCACGTATGCATCAATCCATACTGTACACAGAAACTACACGCTTTGACTTATGCAAACACACACCAAATTATTGCTTTCTATAAACAAATTAGCGTGCTTTAAAAGGTGAAAAGCTCTATAAAATTGTCTGCTCTGTTGTTTATGATGTGAGTGGAGGATGCACTACGTTACAGAGGGGCTCACATTTCTCTCTTCTCCCCCCTCTCTAAATGGACGTGTGCTCCGTCCGTTTCACCATTGTTCCTGCCAGCCCGATCCCAGCAGGGGTTCCCTAATTAGCAATCTCTTCATTTCCAATCAAAGCACAAAGCGGCCCCAAAAGCCTCTCTTTATGAGGGAGCTGAGCGGTGGCTGGGGACGTGGAGTGGGATAATTGCCTTCGCCACTGGCAGCAGTAAGCAGCCTGGCTAATTCATTATTGTAATAACTTTGCTTGTCCTTGGGGAGGGGGGGCGAGGGTGAGGAGGACTGAGCCTGGCGGTGCTAGCTGAGGACAGGGGGAAGGGGGAATCCAGCCAGAACTGAGGTAGAAGATGGCAAAAATTGGCAGGAAAGGAAAAGCTGTTCAAGATTTTTCTGTCTGCTCCCCATAAATAATGTGAGGATTGTGTTAATTCGTGGCATGGTAGCAATCCCTGAGCATGACTGCTACGAGCACCCTTCTACTTTGCCCTTGTCATGTTCACAGAGAGAGTGGTCTGGAAAGGCATGTAACTTGGCTCCAGGAGTTCTGGGAAAGCTGAGGCTTGGTGGATTAGGAGAACTCAGAGGTTGCCTCTCAATCCACGTAGGAAAAGCTGTGGTGGTGTCTACTTCCTCCAGTTGAAGGGAAATGTCTGTGGCATGGCACAGTACGTTTATCAGATTTTGAAATGTGTACATATTTTAAGTAGGTAAGACCAGTCATATAATTCCAGACCTTCTGGTTATTCATTTATTTCTTTATGTTTACCTTGAATTGGTGTGGCAGGGGTTTGTCTATTTCAGCTGATGGGACAGCTTCTTTTCCAAATTCCTTTGGGCTGTGATATGTAACAAATCCTTTGGTTCACAACTGTTTAGCCACGGAAGATGCAAAATATTTACTGGGAGCAGATGGTTTTGAGGTTGTTGAATAAGACAATGGAGAATTAATAGACATTTGGAGCAGAATTTATAGTTGGCATTGTCTGGATTCTTGTGATCAGTGATGTTTTCCCGGCTGCCTCATGGTAGTTGCTGTCTAGCAGATTTCTCCACCTCTCAACTAGACATTCAACCTCTTGGACATTGTGCTGCCTACAGCCAAAGGAATGTCAGCTCAGTGAGCTGACATGCAAGAACAAACTTCCTCTACCTGGTACGACTATGCATGAGTGTTCCACAGGGGTGATGCTAAAGTCCCAAGAGAAAATATGGCTTTTTATTTTTCCATGATCAGTGCTGTAGTCCTGATTGTGTTGTGCTTCTTGCTGTCTAATGTAAACACCTCACAGTGAGGAAGATTCAAGCAGGCCAATGAATGCACAAAATGACACTTATGGTGGATTTCAATCACTTGTTGTGTGTCCTGTGCCATTTCTGTGCTTCTGTACCATTTTTGTCAAAGGATCATTGTAACAGTGATGAGTGACTTGCACCTCTCACAGTTTACCAGGTTAATAAGCTGCAGCACATAGGGTTGATGTGAGCTCCTCTAGGTAACTCTGCTAGAAAAGGAAGTACCCCTATTTGTACATTTGTGGGATTCTCTATCATGTGGTATGTCCTACCCTTGATTTGCATTATCCCTCCAACCCATTTAGAATACTTTAACTGTCAGGAAAGTGTGGTGACCAAGAGTTGGAGCCACAAGTAGCTAGACTTTTGGAATTAATTTTCTTTCCTTGTGTGTTCAAGTAATGAAATGACGGTAATCTTGAATCCTATTTCTGATGGTTTAAGAGGCTATGGATCTTAAGAGCTTTTGGTACATAAATTGGGGAAAGGCAGTTCAAAGGGCTGAAAGACATCTGATATGCAGCACAACAGCTTAAGTTTGATGGGATGCCAGGATAAGGGTTGATGAATTGGAGTAACAATGGGCAGTTTAGTCTTGACTTCACTTGTAGTCTGAGACCTTAAATTGTTGCATTGTTAACAATTGCTTGTGGAGAGGTAAGAAATTGTGGCAATGGGCATGAGAAGGAATATTAATGATCCAATTTCTAGCTAGGTTCCACTCCAAGGCCTCGCTGGGTGATGTGCATTTTTAATCATAACAAACCAGAATGAGGAAGAGCTGTTTGCAGCAAGGCAGGCCTGTATGTGGAGCCACAATGTGTGGCACCATCTCAGACCTCTGCCTGCTGCTCAGGGGAGACTGCTCTGCATGAGTGCTAACACAGACTAGGTTGGACTGAGACAGTAAAACCTGGATCAGCTCTAGAAATGGATTCAGGCAAGGAGTGTAGTAACTGCCTTGAATAGCCTAAAGTTCTTGACCGGGAGAAATCAGTGAATTCAGCTGGAACTTTGGATCAAAACTGGCCCTGACTCAAAAAGGGCAGAAATACAATTTTTAGATGCTAGATGCATTGTGCTATAGCCATGATGAATTTCCTGCTAACTACTTTTTGCAGCCTTGATGATGTCTGTGACAGGGTCTTTTTACTTGTTTGTGTTTCTGGAAAGTGATTTCTCTGGCTTTTGAGTGCATATAGTCTGGATGAGTGATATACCCAACAGCAAGACTGCTTTTGGTCTTAGAGACACAGAATTTGGGAGAACCCTGGAGGTTTTCTTTACTTCTGAGGTGCTTTTCATCCTGAACTTCCAGCTACAGAGAGCTTTGCTGTACTACTTTGGGAGCCCATTATCACCTGGTGCAAGTAGCCAATAGGAGTTGCTGTTGAGAGACAGGAAGGCCTCCTTACCTGGGGATAAATATTCTATGATCGTTTAACAGTGGGACATGATACATGTTTGAGAATGTGCCACCTATGTACCCTCACCTGCCTCTAAGCTTCAAGCTCCAAATGTCAGGACAGATCCCTCTTCACGTGTCCTTAATGTTTTACTCTATGTAGCTGCTTTGTCTCTAGGGTTAAATGGCTAATAGCCACTTAGGCCAGTGTTTTAGTCCCACAGTGGTCTAGTATATGTGAGAATAGCAGAAACACAGGCCTTTTTGAGGCAGAGGTGTCTGATACGTCTCAGTGGCAGAGGAAGCAGCAGCCTGGCTTTCTCAATACAGGACTTCCAGTGCACACTAAGCAGGACATTCATTCCCTCTAGCAGTAGGCAGGGGTACCACACTCTCTTACTAAAGTGCAGGAGTTATGGGAGGAAGAAATAGTTCTCTCATATCCCCTCAAGTGTATATTAAGGCCAGAAGTAAGAACTGACTTTCCTCTTAGAGTTTTCAGCAGCCGATCTGTTGCTTCCCTCTATGTTAGTGTTAACCCAAACTAGGGAAAAGGGCTGAAGTGCTGCATGCCTGGCCTTTGTAGCATCATGCTTTGTGTATCTGGCAGAGGAAAGGTGCTTGATATCCCAGTATTCTTGCTTGTTATTTTCGAGTAAACAAGATGGGGAATCTGGAAGAGATAAGGGAAAACTCCTGTCCTGCTTTTTATGCCATTAAACTGGGAGCTAAGTGTTCTCTGGGATGGTCCAGAGACCACTGCTGATGCAGATGGCTGCATCTGTATTGTTCAGACAAGGATTAGAGAATCACTGCAGAAAGATGGGACACTTTCTTTCAGAGGAGTTTCTGAAATAACACACACCTGCAAAATCAGAGCCAGCCAGGCCACTAGTGTCTGCTGTAGTGCCAGGGGATATGCCAGCAGCTTAAAGACTTGCATTTGGCTTAGCAATAAAAGTTAAATTCATGCAAGAGGAAGGGAATTCACTGAAGTGGTTGAGGAGAGAGTGGGGAGGGAATGGGAGGAGTTGCCTTTTACCATCCACAGTAGGTGCTGCCTTTGGCATACGTGTCATGGTTGGAGGACAGGGAGAGGTTTATACGTGTTGTGTTCATGCAGCAAGTCTGGCCCTGAGAAAGGCACCTTTCACTTGGCAAAGCTGCCTCGTTGCTGCTGCTTGATACCCAAGCAGCTAATAGGCCTCCTCCCCAAAAGGGTCTGGTTTGAAATGTTGAAAACTGCAATTCTGCCAGACACTGGTCCCCTCTTGGCAGGGGGAGGGGCTGCCAAATGAATATAACTTGCTGCGATTTTAGAAATGTTTTTTGGAAGAAGATGGATACCATTTGCTGAGATAGGTGTTTGTTGCCCAGGCAAAACTCCCAGTATATTTACAGCAGCTCTGCAAGATCTCTGTGTGTGTGGTAGGTATGTGTGTGTGCATGTACATGCTTGTGTATGCCTTTATTTCCATGCTCCGGCTGCCTGCCTCTGATTTAAGGGCAGGTTTTATTCCCCAGCTGCCTCAGGGCTCCTCTTTTCTGATTGCATTAAAGTCTCCGTAATTCTCCCCTCATTAATGATTGGCATATTTTTACCTCTCACTAAAGGAGCTTGGAGGCAACTCCCGTGGGGCCCTGCTCACCAAATGAAACAATTTCATCCTGCTCCAGAAACGCATTAAAAAGGGTTTGTCAGGATCTTATCGCTAGTTAGGGAAAGCTAATCAAATTACTTCTATTTATTAGCTGCTGCAGCAATGTGTCATTCCATCAAGTACAGGTAGTGGGACAGGCAGGGATTGCATGGAGAGCTCTGTGCATCTAGTGCTGCTGCCTTGTTCTGCACAACAGCATTTCTTGCCAAGGGAGGCCAAGGGCCAAGAGAAGCTGTGAACTTCCCAGACACAGTGCTTCTGTCACCACTGCCATCAGGACCTCCCATCTGCTCCCATTCTCCACTCATCTTTTCCAAAGGACTCTCCAAAGACCCTTCCCAGTAGCATTCCTGAGCTTTTACCATTGAGTCTACTGCTTCTGTGTTTGGTTGATCACTTCCTGCTGTTGCTGATTGTATTTCACAATAGACTATTTGTTTTGAGATGGTTTGGGTTTTTTGGCAAGTTTAACTCAGTATTAAACCAGTTCAGGAATGATTTGGGCATGGGCTGACAAAGGGGACAGTGGGGAGGGATTATGGCAATTTGGAAAATAATAAATATCAGTATTTTTTTATTTCATGAGACTTTTGCAAAATATATTATTTTGAGCTTCCCCCCCCCCCCCCCCNAAAGTAATTACAACTGGGGGAGTGGGAAAGGAAACCACTGTGTCCATTGCATAAACTGGGTCCCAAGGACCTAGATGGGACTCTGAAAAGAGCACCAACTATTGATGGACTGTTGCTAATTGCATGAGTAGTAGTAGTTTGTGAAACAAGATGTGTGAATTCAGATAGATAAAAGCTCTCTCTTTTATTGATTTCATATGTGGAATGTGCAGGTCCTCCATGCATATACACTATGCACTTGTATTTGCAACTATGTGTGCACTCTTGCTCTTGCACATGATCTCACTTCCCAGGGTGGCTGTACCTCCTGTGGGCTTGCTCAGAAGGGATATAGGGGCAGGTGGCTGATATGCACTTTCAAACTTAAGAAAATATAGATCTAGTTCCATCTTTTTACTATTTCTTTCATCTTGAAACTAAGAACAAGGAAATCTCTGGTGTTTCAGATAAAAATGAATTTCACGGTGAAAATGGGCTTGTTTCCAGATAAAGCTGATCTCACATTAGGAAAAAACCCACAAGAATAAAACCATGTAGTGGATGTATTTGCATGAAGTGAAGTGTGTCTAAATATAGTTATAGTGATTCACAATGACGACATTGCTGTGCACTTCGTGTAAACCTTTGCTGTTTCATTTTGTGCATACCAACAATTCCACCTTAGCACAAAATCCTGGGACAGCAGTGAAAATACATTGTTCTCATGAATAAGCATACATGTAAACACAACAGTTGGCACACTGTGTGTGGTGGTTGTTTCGTTTAGGAAAGGTTTGTGCTGGTTCTCAGGATTCTGCAGTTGTATGTACACAGATGCACACTCTGTGTTTGCATAGAAATGATGGAGTGGTTAGAGGTTTGACAGTATTCTGGCACTACAGCCAATGATTTCAGGAGCTTAGGTTGGTGGGGGGCGGGCAAGTGCCCCAGCTATTATAACTGTATGGATTCACTATATGGGGGGAGTGGCTGCCAAGCTGCAGGGCCCTGGAAGCAGCAGTGTAGCGAGACCAGTAGGGGAGTCCAGCCCCATCGGTCCCATGCGGTGAGCCACGCTCCAGCATCCTCGTTATCCACACAGTTCAAAAGGCAGTTCTGAACGGACCATCTCGTCCCACAAAAGGCTGTATCGATTGGTCTGTCGGAGCATTTCCCGGGGTCCTTTATATCTCTCTGCCTCATCGTCAGTAATGAAGAGGCCGAGCGGAGAGAGAGTCAGCAGACTCCCAGCTGCTGAGATTTCTTCATCTTCTCATCAGGATTTTAATTAGACACGTCCGAGAGGGCAGCACCGTGTGAGGGCAGGCAGGAGCTTTATCAAGCAGGCCACTTCTTTAATTACTGTTTACTGACAGATAACAAGGGAGGGGAGGTGGCAGCAGAGATTGTTGTAGGGGGAAGCAGGGAAAGGACGGCAGTCTCCAGAGTGTATACTCAGCAAAGAAGGCCTTTGCTAGGAATTGAGCAGAAATTGTTCTGCTCTCCCCATCCTGACAAGCTGTTTACCAGTTGCCAGAGTGAGAAAGGTTCCCCTTGCCCCTTTCCTAGGGGACAGAAGATAGATCTGAAAGGTGTTAAGGAGTAAGGGCCAGAGACACAAGGAATGAAAAGTATACATTTGATTAGAGAAAAATGACAGAACTGTCTCCTGTAAGCTACCAGGATCCTCAGCTGAGCTGTCCTGTGCCTTCCCAGTGCTGGGGTGCCCTGTGGGTTTTCTGATACTACCCAGTAGGAAGCAAACTTTTCTTCTCCTTCTGTCTAGAACTGTCAGGCCTCCTCCCTCTCACTACTACCACTGCTGTTTCATCTGAAAGAAACCTTCTTCCATCTTTCTATGTGTCCTCAGTATTGGTGGTATGACAGCAGTGTGCTCTGTGGCTGCTGCTGTCACAGACTTTATCTCTGCTGTCTTGTGGACCAATTCTGTATCTAGCATGAATAATCTCTTCAGCCAATCCTATTCTGTCTGGCTCCACAATCCATAAATCTCTCCCACCTTTTGCCTTCTTCCTCTTAAGGTGTTTTTTGGTCACCATTTGTATCCCAGTTGCTGTGTCCTGCTGAATCATAACCCTGGTTTTAGTTTCATGGAGCTGCATCCTGATCGTGTGTATCACAGGGGAATGGTGTTCACAGCACCCCCAAAGTAAGAGGCTGGGCCAGACTGATGTGGTAGATCCCTGCTCCCTGGCTCAGCCAGCCCTTTGGGACATAGGATCCCTGCAGTGAGGTGCAGCAATTGGTGTCCCCATGAACAGTCCTTTGGTGAACTAAACCGAGCAGCCTGTCGCTCTCCAGAAATTTCCTCTGAAGTTCATGCCACAGACTTGGCTGCATTTGTATCTACTGTAAGGTAGTCTGATGCTTCCAAAATACTGTTGCCATGCCAGAATGGAAGACAGCATGTGCCAGAGCTTGGTTTCCATTGTTGTGTGTTGTTCCAACAGACTCCCACTGCTCTGAGCAGAACAAGACCTGGAGGATGTGCTTGGGATCAGCAAGGACTTGGTAATTGGACTGTTGTTCTTTCATTTTGCCACGCAGTAGCAAGCAGATTATAGAACCCACACATTATAGATTTCCTGTCATCCCTCATGAATCAAGGTCCACTGTCTTATTTACTGTCGGCCAAGGCCTGTGAATAACATCACCAAGGGATACACTCTCAAGCAGTTGTGCAAATACAAAGTCCAGAGCAGTTGCTTGTGCCTTTGAGCTGTCTGTTCACCTTCTCTCATCACACCACCTATGGTACAGAAGGGCCCTCTGTTTCCTATCTGCATGAAATGGCTCCTGGCTTCCCTGGGAGCTCACAGTTTGTAACACTGGAGGCAAATCTGTATTATCTAATTAATATTAAATCCCACATTTTTAACTTTATGTCATTTCTAGTTACCATTCTGGCCATTCTGTTCACTGACACACCCACACTCACTAAGGATGCAGACTTCCAGTTTCCAGGGAGCTGGTTCATATTAAATCTGGTCAGTTTGTACTCAAAGCACAGCACTGGAAGTAAGGACTATGGGAACAGCTCTCAGCTTCATCAAAGACTGCTAAGAAATTCTGCTGTTTTACTGAAGAACCTTGTTCCTTGTTCTGGATATTCATAAAAACTCTCTGGCCTTCCAAGTGATAAACTGGAAGATCCAGGAATGAAGTTAGAGGGACTGAAGTGCTAATTTGTTTCTGATAGGCAGGTTAATATTTCTGTCTTGGAAATTTAGATATTAGGCAATGTCTTCTGGGGAATGTCTTCAAATAGTTAGAGACTCTGTCCAAGAGGAAGTGATTAAGCTGTTTGCTATTTCCGCTGTTGATAGAGCTGGAAGTAAATGGGCTTTGATTGCAATGTGGGAGATTTCAATTTGATGTTACAAACTGATATTAGCAGTGATACAGGAGCATTAGGACAGACCATATGAGACCGGCTAAAAGTTTTGACAGATGTTTCTCTAGCCTTCTCTGAAAAATAATGCTGCTATAGCATTATCCATTGTGATGGAGGGATGCACCAATCTCCTGATCTGCTCCTAGCCCTATTTTTTGTGATTGTGAAATGTTAAGATGTATATCCAGATGATGCAAACTTGAGATGCATGCAGATTTATATATCAAATAAACACTAGCATCTCTAAGCTACTAAGATAGCTTACAAAGGACTACAGCCGTTTCACATTCCTTCAAAGGCCTGCCATCCAAATGCTAAGGTACTCAACCATGGTAAGACTTAAAAAGAGATGGCAGCAGCACTTTTTCTTGCTCAACCAACTTCCTTAATTTTTATCTTCATTTTCACTGCCATGTACAACAAGCAGACTAGTAACACCATCTTTTTTTCTACTAGTGCATCCTCTAGAGTTTAGTTTCAGTTGTTCATACACTGCCAAGCTTTAATCATTGCTGCAAACACTTTCTATGCCTCTAATTTGTGCATATTTTTGTGGAAATTTTTATTGAAACCAGCAATTTTTATTTTTTAAAGGAAAAGTCTTGAATTATGTCTTCTTTTAAAAACAATTTAAAAACAAATCAAGAAGATTCCGTTTTGCAAAGCTCTAAACCAGCTTGTGTCAGACAGGGTTAGTAAGTGGGGCCACCCAACAGGAATGGAATGACAGGGCAAGGGGAGCTGGGCAAAAAGGAGAGGAAGGGAAGCAAATAATTGATAAGCAGCTGATGAACAAGGAAGTTAGGGCTGTGGAGTGTGAAGGAAAGGTGTTTGGAAGGGTGAGATGAGAGTGAAGGAAAGGATTGGGGTGAGAAGGCAAAGGCAGTGAAGAAAGTGGGCTGGGATGGTCTAGAGAGGAGAGAGGCATGACTTGGATTGGATGCTTGAAGAGCCTCTGCATCATTATTTCTCAGCTGTCATCAGTGTCTGGTATTCACACAGTGTTTCATGCTCCTCATGATAGCTCATCCTTCTCTATGAAAACTAACTTTGCAGCCTGTTTACTCTTATTACCTTACTCGTAGTGGCCTATGTGATGGGTTTGTCCCTTCTAATAATCCACAAAAGTGTCATTGTGATGCTTCATGAGGAAATGTCTTTGCTGTAAAAGTAACAACAAACTCTGAAAAGGGCAGTTCAAATGGTACTAATGTAAAAACTGGAAGGTGGAGAGAGACCAGTTATCCTCTATAAGCACTTCTCTCTACCTGATGGTATGTCCTATACAACTCATGTTTTAGCTACGTTGCTATGTGCTGCTTCTTTCACAGGACCCCTGCCTCATTCACTGAATGTGATGGACCTACTCTGAGATAAATCAGAATTGCACAGTGAAAGAGACCATCTGTAGGACCCCCTGCCTCATTTGTCAGGTGTGTACTGAGTGAGACAAGGGACTGCAAGAGAGAAAGGGAAGCTTTTATAGCTGAGGCAGTGAAATTCTGACCTGCCAGTTGACTTCTTTTCTGTATGTGACCATTTCTATATGATAGTTTTCAGGTTTTTGAAGCAGCTCCTGTGCCAGTTGTTGTTTAATTGTGTGTTCCTTATTTTATAGAGGACCTTTTTGATCCCAAAGGACCTATTTTACAGGAACACTGAGTGCTTATAGCTGCAAATTAAGTGAATGGGAATCCACTGAACTCAAAGTGCTGTACAAGCACAGATCAGTCAGGCTGTTGGTGTCTCACAATGGGCACCCAGAATTAGCAAATATGTTTTAACACAGTCCTCAGTCGTTCACCCATAAAATGGGAGTAAAAATGCCCCCTCTTCTCACAGACATGTGAAAATAAATGATCTTGGGCTAGCGAAGCTCTTGGACAGTGTAATGATAAGCCCATAGAAAAACACATAAGGAAATGAATAAATCTCTAGAGCCAGGTTTGAATAATGTGCGGTAAATAAGGCCTGGGGCCACACACTGCACAATGAGCAGAAACCAGCATCTCAAGCAGATGCTCATTACATAGGAACAATCGCTTCTGAGTGTAGTCTGAGACGGGGTCTGTGGAAAAATATGATGCTGTAATTATGGACTATAAAATTATGCATATGTACATGAGGGCTAAGAGTATTTTTCACAAGTAAACACAATTGTGGTATTTCTTAACTCTTGATTTCATTTATAGTCTGCCTATTTAACATGCAGTTTTTGTTGCTCTTTATTTCATGGGTCCTGTCAAACTTAGCAGATTTATGTGCTGTAAGATGGTTTTGTCCCAGACTCTCCATTTGGATTGTTGCTATTTCATGTAGCTGCAGATCAACTAAATTCAGTATTCAAAACCTGCTCATCTTACATATGTAATCTCCACTGAAGTACAGATTTGTGTAAGGCAGATTTGACCCTGTAATTTGCCATCATGAGCAAAACTGATATCCAGATGCTGTTGTTCTTAACAGTGAAGGAATTTGGGATAATTGAGAACTTACAGCATGCTAGCAGTAATTAAAACAATAAAATGTCAGTAATTTTCCCACACAGCAATATGCAAGGGAAGAATGTCACTAGGGCTATGAAATGACTTTAGAAGTCTTTTCAGTAATGAGTGGAGGATGAATGGCAAAACTTAAGCTCTTAGTGAAAGGATGCAGAAATATAATGCTCAAAATACATAATTTTAAATAACCATTCTTTTGATGAATATTTATGTGCCTGCTTAGGAACAAATATGAGAACGACTTTTTACAAAGGAGAAATGGCTTCAAACTAAAAGAGGATAGATTTACATTAGATATTAGGAAGAAATTCTTTAGTGTGAGGTTGGTGAGGCACTGGAACAGGTTGCCTAGAGAGGTTATGGCTCTCCCATCCCTGGAAGTGTTCACTGCCAGGTTGGATGGGGCTTTGAGCAGCCTGATCTAGTGGAAGGTGTCCCTGCCCATGGCAAGGAGGTTGGAACTAGGTGATCTTCAAGGTCTCTTTCAACACAAACCATTCCTTGGTTCTGTGAAATATGTAGTGACTGTAATAGTAATGGTGAAGTGTTAAACTCTATCAAGCTGAGAAGTAGAAGGTTAATGATGCTGGGATGATCAGTGTTCAAACCTAATGCTGGTTAACCTTTCTATGGCATGTCTGATATTCACTATAATTTGAAGGGAGAAGGTTATGAATAGTACAAGAAGTGGAGCTGTGTCACATATCCCAGACATTCTGTTTGTAGGAAGTAGAATTGTCTGTTGCAGATGTCTAAGCTGTCTAAGAAATGTGCCATAAAATCTTTTTCTTTTATATTTCCACCCTTTTTCCCCATTCACAATCTCAAAGACTGGAAGAGGAATTCATTGGTCATTAGGCTGTAGAATGCGATGCATCTCTCAAGGATTGCTAATATCACTGTTGGCTAGTTCATAGCTTGGAAAGCACTGGTTCCCACATGTGCTGAAGATAATGGTTCATTCTGGAAATGAAGTAAGCCAAAGCTATTAAATACTTTTATGCTGTGGAAGAGACTGAATGAGTGTCCTTTGCGCAGTGGTTTAACTGTTCAGTTTTAACAGTTTCATCAGATAAGTGTGTTGTATGGTTTAAAGAAGACAGAAGAAAAAGTGATGCCAAGGTACCCAAGAGTAGGAACTTGCACAAAAATCCCCTTAGGCAGGGCTTGCCATTACTGGCCAAAGGAGAGAGGAAAGGACAATTAAAATAATATAACAATCTGTTCTTGTAGGGGTCAGACAGCAAGATGCAGCACATGTGCTGGGTGGGAGCCATCAATGAGAACTGGTTTCCCCACGGGGTATACAGACCTGGACTATCAAAGTAAGCTGGGGCTAGGGCAAACAGATATTATGCCAGACACGTCAGCAGAGCTAGTCTGTTTTGCATAGGTGTCTGATCTTACTTGGCACGCTTTAAACTTTCTTTTCTGAATCTCAGGGTGGAATATAACCATTATGATTTAATCCTAACTGCTCTGTTCTCCACATATGATGCAATTCTCAGGTATTACTTCTAACCTACACAAACAGTAAGCAGAGGCACAAGGTGATGTGTCGCATTAGCTCCTGAGTGTACAATCTTAATCACACAACTCTGCTTCCCTTTGATGAGAGAAGGAAGGGAGGCTGTGGGTGCATGACCAAAGTGAACAGTCTTTCCCTAGAGGTGTCTTATTGATGGAGTTCAGTAGTGTTAGTGCCACAAAACGGATGTTTTGAAAACACCATCCCGAAGCATGCCTGTACAACAGGCACTCCACTCTCCAGAAAACCAGTTTAGGACAGAGTGGGGTAAATGAACCTGAATATAAGGGCTAGTGGCCCTCACACTATTGTGGCAGTGCAGGGATAAGGTCCGGCCTTGATTTGCAAAAACTGCAAAAAATCTGACCAGAAGGTATGATCCTAACCTTGCTCAGGGGCAGGAGAGTGGGAGTCTCACTCTTACCGACCTGCCAAGCAGAAAATTTTTATTTCCTGCTCTGGATCCACAATCCACAAGGAAAGAATAAAAGTGATTTAATCTTCAGCTGAAGAAAATCACCTGACTGAGCAGGACACAGAGGACAAATGGGACAGGGGGCCTTACCTTGCCTGGCCAGGAGGGATAGGGAAACAGAAGTGAGGCACAAGATCAGAATCATTAATTGTTATTTATTATTAATTTTCTAATTTTTCTCTTGCTCGGATTCCACAGCTGCTGGGAATCGGGGCTCCTCTAGCTGTCCGGGTGCATCTGTGACATTGACTCTGTCTTTGAGATGGGGAGCACCCTCTGGTGGTTAAGGATAATCTGACATTTCCTGGGATTGGTCCCCATCATCCCCGCAAGCCGCCAGTTAAGGTGAACAAGAGGCAATGCTGGCTTTCTGTCACTGTTCGGTAGGATGTTTGGGGTATAAATGCTCACTCTTTCTGACCCAGGAATCTGAGTTAACTCCTTGTAAATAATTTTTGCCCTTTGAAAAGGATGTACGGTGTGTGTTCTCCCTGCCCCGCTTTTGTGAAAAGCTCACATACTTCTTGCTTTCTCCCGATGAGAGGGCAAGTAAAGCCCAGTTCGCTTCATTAGTTCTCAGTCGACAAAAATTCTGCCCTGGCTCTCTCCCTAGGGACTGCTGTTTCCTGCCTCAGCTCTTGGTCTTGTCTTCCAAAAGCACTAGGCTTTCACCCAGAGCTCTCCCTGGTCCATCTCTGGCTGGATTTGGTCTGCCTAGGTGCTAAAGCCAATACAGTAAAGTCCCCTGCAAGAACACAGGAATTCAGCTCAGGTTTCACTTCTCTTTCCCTAAATGGATTAACAGGCTGAGGGGATCGTCTCTGCCTGCCTGACTCAATCTTCATTAGCTAACATGTTTTGCCAGCCACAGTCACATCCTGGTCCGGAGGACTGTTTGACAGGAGTGGATTCTGGCTTCAGCCTCCCACAAAGGCTGTGGCATCTTCTGAGAGGTTTTTCTTGATATAAGGCTCTGTGGGCTGCCCTAGGTGGTAGGCATGTAGGGCAGGAGTGCTGCAAGACATACATCCTGTTCTGTCCAGTGCTCACTTTTCAATAACTAATCTGCATCCTCTGCTGACTGAGACACCTGCACCCTGCGCAATGCACATGCCGTATGAGTGTCGCAAAACATTCTGTGGCTCTGAACGTGATGTGCCTCTTTTTTTTCTTCTCCTCATGTTTTCCAGCCAAGGGAGGATCCTGAAGATCCTGACATGTCCCTGAAACTTTTGTTAGCTGGCTGTCGCTTCTGGATGCCCTTTCTTGGGTGCTTGTAGGCAATCAATTTGAATGCAGTATTTCCTAACAAGCTGTTGTTTTGTGGGAGTCGTTAATGGGTGTTGCACCCCTGCACCGGCAGTCATTTATTTCACAAGTGCTGCTGTTTCCTCAGTTCAGAGATCTTTTCTACACGAGCAAGTTGTACATTTTAAATTGCCTTGATTTTGGAAAAATCCACTTAAACTACTGAAAATCCAAATTGTGGATGCTGTCCTGCCAGTTTGAGGATGCTTCATTTTTGCTCATTAGATGTCTAAGTAGGTTTAGTTTCAATAGTAATGAGTGCCTTTTGCACCAGCTTAAGTTAATCTATTTCAAATTGTACCTTGAATTATACTGCAGTAACATTCTTATGCAAAGAAAGCCTGCAAGGAGAGGAGGTGAACACTGGGCATCACTAATACCATTGGGGGCCGCCTATGCCCAGCATTAGGGAGGCAAATGTTCTTATTTTGTTTTTGTAACCTGACCATTGTAGCAGGGGAAGTTGGTGTGCCATGGTCTGAAAGCAAGGTCGAGCGGCCAGGAAAAGAATCAAAATGGATTTTTTTTTTCTTTTAGCAAGTTGGAAGGGAAACAAAAAAGGCAAATGAGCATGAAGGGGCAAAGGACACTGCAGAGTCTGAAGGATTTTAGAACCTAAAGCTGTATTTAACAAATCAGGGATAAACTGAATTTCCTAAACAATATGTATTAAAGTACTCAAATGAATAACCTCAGCACTTAAGAGCTAGCAGTGTATTATGTTTGGTCGTGTAAAGCCACAAGTCAATGGTCAAAGCAGAACAGCTCCCTGGAGAGTTCTGGGTTGCTCGTTCTAGCTCCCTGGGGAATGCAACCCTCTCTGGAGCAGTCTCCTGTCAGGGTTATGTAGCTGTCAGTGCTTATTGATGTGCTTCCCAGAGTGGGAATCAAAGGTTACACAAACCCCAAAAATCTAACCTGTCTCTGAATGGGCAGCAAAAGAATTTTCCTTTAAGAGACCAAATAAGACTTGTTTTATTGAATGGAAAACAGATCCCTTTTTTACTGCTCTTTGTTTGTAGGAACATAAACTGAGAGAACAAACCTGGTCTTATATTCTCACAAGTAGTAGAAATCACGGTGTGGGGAGGAGCACACCGGGGAGGAGGCAGTCTGCGTTAAGACTTGCTGAAACACTCTCATGGTTAGATTTTGTGCCTTTTTGATTTCGAGATTACCTTGGATCACTGATCTTGATGAAGATGATACTCTCTTGTTCTTGACTCCTTTCTTTTTTAAAGGTTTTCCAAAGTACTTTATGCATAATGAGTTATTTTGCTACCGTGACTGGCTTTGCAGTAGTTTTAATGGCACAAAACAATGCACTGATTTGAGACCAGAATTGAGGAAGACTGTGGAGTAATGCAAGGTATACTAGCAGAGATGGAGCAGAAATAAACTGGAATAGTTGAATGAGATGTGTCTAAAGCAGTAGTTTGCCATCTGCTCCTGCTCTTTTCATCTCAATCTCTGCCATCTCAACAGTAATGAATTGCAGGGAGACAGGAATTGACACAGTGCAGGCTGTACCACTCACAGAGTCTGCTCAGTCCCCACCAGTTACCCTCTTGTAATACTACTCTTCTGCAAGATACTGTGAAAAATTCTGGCAGTGGTTTCTAGTTTCCAAGCCCTGGTACCCATCTGTGGCACTTTGACCAAAGCCAGAACAGAGGATAGTTGCCATATCTGACTGAATGGGCAGATCTGTCTTTCTCTACAGCTTTTTTTTGTTAGTGATGAAGGGTCAACTTGGAATACTGAAGGGTGTTTTGTGACTTCAGGGAGTAACTTCTCCTCATCCTCCAACTTTGGGAGACAATAAGAAATTGCATTGAGAAAGGCAGTACTGTATCTTGATAAGAAATTCTCTATACCAGATCAATAATTCTGTATTTTCATGCTAACTTTTTCAATTCACGTATTTTTCAAATTTAATCTGCGAGTCCTTCCCTTCCCATAAGTTCAAGATATTTAGATGAGCTTTGGATACAGACTAGACTGACGTGCTCTCTCTGCAGTAATGATCTGGTTGCATGTAACTTCAGCATTGCTTTCTCAGATGTGGATTGAATTGAGGATGTCTATTGGGAGTTTCAGGTCTTGGTTTTCTCATTGGAGGTCCTTCCATCAGGCAGGTCTGTTAAATGCTTGTTGAGTCTCTAGAGGCACTTGATCTGTGTTTAAAGGGAAGCAGCTGATCCACAAGAAGAGACACTACTGCTCTAAAGGGATCTTGCTGAAAGCTGTGCAAAGCTTATGTGGCAATGTAGGCGCCTGGGGCTCTCCATGTGCTTCATCCCAGCAGAGATCTGTGTGATGCTCTTTCTGGCCTTTCCTGCTCTGAAAAAAAGATAAGTTGATGGCTTTAGGATGCTTTGAGCATGAACAGTGTTTAACTCTCCTGAGGTCCAGGCCAAGAAAACCTCAGGAGGATTCCAAGCAGTACCTGTCTCCTGCTGCTCACTCTTCTTAAAGCTTCCCCAGTGGAGACATCCACTCAGGGAGAGCAGGAAGTCCATAAATAAATAATTCCCTCTGTCTCTCCTGATCAGCCCAAGCAGATGTGATTGCTCCTGAATGCCTAGGTTGCTGTCTTCTTAATGGCTTTTAAACCAATTTTGTTCTCATTTGATGGCCCAGCTTCTCCTCCTACTTTTGGAAGAACCCTCTCTTCTTTTAGAGATAGGGTTTTGGGGGATATTTATATTGTGTCAAGAGTTTTGGCTGAGGTAAAATAGTATAGTAGTGAAGATAAAGCTACAGTTTACTGGTTCTACCAGGCTGCCCTTTGCCTTATTCCAACAAATCTCTACAGGGCACCTCCCAGGGTATTGCAGTTAGCATTGACCCTTGCTTGAGAGCACTGGACACATGTGATGCTCATGGACATCCCATAAACATTTAATAACTCTTCCACCACTCTAAGACACTGTACTTTTGAGATGCATTTTACTGTTGGGAGAGCTAATCACTGAAACATTGGAACGCTTATCCTCTGCTCCAAAGTATGCAGGTAAAAGTCTGGGAACTTAAGTTAGGAGTGTAGGCTCTTATTTCTCATTTGTCTGTTCAGCTGACCTTACAGCATCTAATTAATGGGCATTTGACAGTTTGCCAAATAGTTAGACCTTATCTTGTGCTTTTGTACTTTGTATATATGAACTGTAGTAGCTAAAAAAAAAAAGTTCTGGTTTTTTTTGTTTTTTTTTTTTAATAGCAAGTGTATAGCCAAATCTAAAGGTGTTTGGTTTGTAGCCTAGTGCAACCCTTGGAGATATTTATTGCACATCTGATGGGTGTCATCTGGGTTTGTCTATGCAGATGTATTAGCACTACCTCCACCCGGACAACCTACCTCCTGGGTAGTAGGACATGCAAGACATGTTCTGAACATCCTTATAGTGCGGGTCACGTATCCTGTGTGATGTGTACCAGCACAGCCTTGTATTGTGTTGCAGGTTAATGACTGTTCCCCACAGAACCTTTGGAAGAGGCACTAGTCTATCAGGGTGGAATGCAGCTGCCATGCCTATGGTTATAATGCCAAAGGGGCTGACTCAACCCAAATGATTGCTGACTAATGACCTATGTTTTTTGTTTGTTTTAACCATCCTGCTTGACTAGTCAATTTAATGAGTATCCTCATAAAATGAGTCTCTAGAAAAAAAGTGATCTCTCAAGGTGGTACTCTTGTCTGGTATCTTCTATCTCATAAGCAAGGCAGGGTCCTTCTAGAAGCCATGTCATTGGCTGTTAGGGAGGCCTCTGTATCTGAAGCAG